>JAEQBH010002311.1:0-178431 GCA_016808115.1 Tetrastigma voinierianum | reverse complement strand
TATCTCAAATTCAACTCATTTATCGAACTGCATTTTGCAAGACGCTTTTGAAGGAGAAGACCATCGATGCTATGACCTAAGTTTGAAGAGTTGTGCATGACGAAAAATCTACGAGTAAAGTCAGACTTCATGTAAATAAATAGTATACAGATCGTATGGCGTATGGGTACGCCTTAGAAGATCATCTTATGACCTTTAAAGAAATCTGTTGCAGATCCGAAACTTTGGAGGTTAAATATGAAAAAGAAGAAGATCTGGGGTTAATGTTGTTGTGTTCGCTTCCTAATTCGTATGTGATTTTTAGAGATACGATTTTATATAGTCGTGATACCCTAACCCTAAATGAAGCCTATGGGGCTATGTTTTCTGCCGAGAAATCGACAAAAAATCAGAGGGGTCAAGAGTACGTGAGATAGCCTATTTGTACATGGTAGGTCGCAAGAGAAGAATTCTGGTGAAGAATAGAGGAAAAGGTCAAAATCCAGGAATTATACAAAATCTCGTAATACGTAAGAAAAATGGTTACATCAAGAAGGAGTGTTTCAAGCTGCAGAATAAGGAGAAGAAATTCGAGAACAAACAAGGAGAGAAATCTAGGAAATCCGGTGAGACCAGTGTTATGGAATCAGATCATACTAATAGAGAACTTTTGGTTGCATCAGATACTGATTTGAGAGCTGGTGAAAATTGGATTTTAGATTCTACTCGTATGTTTCACATGACTCCTAATTGGGACTGGTTCTCTACATACGAACCTGTGCATAAAGGTGCGGCTATTGGGTAAATACGCATCTCAGAAGATAGCACGTATTGGGACAGTTCGCATTAAGATGTTTGATGGAGTAGTTCTTACTCTTGGTGATGTCAGACATGTTCCTGATTTGAAAAGGAATTTGATATCCCTAAGTACTCTTGATGCAAAAGGGTACAAATACACTGGTGAAGGTGGAGTTCTGAAGATTAGTAAAGGAACCCTAGTTGTGATGAGGGGTCATCAAAAGACAACCATGTTATATGTTGGCGTGTGGTTCTACCGTCTATAAGAGATGTTGGGTCGTGATCTCGCTCATTATTAGAGGATGATATTACGAAACTCTGGCACATGCATCTTAGGCACATGAGTGAAAACTGTATGGCAAAGTTGAGTAGAAGAGGACTTCTAAATGGGCAGAAAAAAAAGTAAGTTATAGTTTTGTGAGCATTGTGTTTTTAGGAAACATAAGTGAGTTAGATTCTCTTCAAGAATTCATAAGTCAAAGGAGCCGCTGGATCTCTCTCATCTACATTCGCACCTGGGACTCGCAAAGTCTCTTCTATGGAGGTACTACTTATATGTTGACAATCATTGATACTTCACGTATGTATGGATATTCTTCTTGAAACATGAAAGATGTGTGTTTTCAACATTCACATTGGAAGACAAAGATTGAGAAGCAAATGTGGAGGCAGGAAGTGTTTTCAAGACCGATAATGGGTTAGAGTTTTGTCTGGACATGAGTTTAACACTCTTGCAAGAAAGTAGGGAATTATTAGACATCGGCCAATTCATCATACTCCACAATAGAATGGTGTAGCGGAGCGCATGAATAGGACTTTTGATGGAGAAGGTCATATGCATGCTCTTCTTATGCTCGCCTGTCAAGTCTTTTAGCAAAGTCACGTCCACTACATGTTATTTGATCAATTGTTCTCTCAAGTGCTATGTAGAAGAAGACTCTCAAGAGGCATGGTCTAGTAGCTGTCCTACTTATTCAAATTTTAAAATTTTTGGATGCCCATGTTTATAATACGGGAAGAACCTAGATCAATGAAGTGTATATTTCTTGTTATAAATATGGTCTGAAAGACTATAAATTGTGGTGTCCTGAAACCAAGAAATTTGAATTAGCAAAGATGTGATTTTACGAGACTTCCATGATTCCTGCCTTAAATTCTCTCTAAAGACTCTAGTGTTGAGACTGTGTAGAGAATTGAAAATCAGGTAGAGTTTCAGACTTGTTTGGTTCCCAATTCAGATGAGCAAAGTGCTCCTACAGCTTAAGTTCCAAAGGCAACAAAGATTCTTATCAAGTAGGAGATAGAGAGAGGAGGACTATTAAGCCACCACATAAATATGGTGAAGCTGATCTTGTTGCATATGCCTTAAGTGTAGCAGATAATATTAAGTCCAATAAAAAGGCATCCACTTATGAAGAGGCAGTAAGTTGTAATGATTAAGGTAAGTGAATGATTGCTATGTAAGAAGAGATAGAGTCCCTTCATAAAAATGAGACATGAGACGTGGTGAGGCTACCTAAAGGGAAGAAATCCATTTGATGCAAATGTGTGTTCAAGAAGAAAGAAGGCACATCGGGAGTTGAGAATGCAAGGTACAAGGCAAGACTAGTTGCAAAAGGTTATAGTCGATTCCGTGTTTACTTCACATATGTATTCTTCATGAAGGGCATAGCTCAATTCGAAGCCGTTTGGGATTGTGGCTTTCATGATTACGAAGCTTGAGTGTATGGATGTGAAGATTGCATTTTTAAATGGGGAGCTTGAGGAGGACATCTATATGCTGCAGCCAGAGGGTTTATAGCTTCAAGTGAGGAGGACTATGTTTCACATTTAAGAGGTCTCTTTATGGTTTGAAACAAATTTCCTAGACAATCCAGATAAGAGAATTGACTCATTCATGATCTCTCATGATTTTAAGAGGAGAGTTTATGTTGTGTCTACTTCAAACGATGCAATGACGAGTCACTTCTGTATCTACTCTTATATGTTGATGACATGCTAATAGTAGCCAAGAGTAAAGAAAAGACAAGAACTGTAAAAGCGCTACTTAATAATAAGTTTGAGATGAAAGATCTGGGAGCAACCTAGAAGATTCTTAGGATGTTGATTCTGTGATAGAGTGGTACAAGATTATCTCGAGTCGAAAGAACATATTGAAAAGGTGCTTCACAGGTTCAACATGCAGAATGCAAAGCCTGTTATTACTCCACTTACAGCTCATTTTAGACTTTCATATGCCCTATGTCCACAGTCAAATGAGGAGGTTGACTACATGTTTAGAGTACCATATTCTAGTGTCATGGGTTCTTTGATGTATGCCATGGTGTGTTCGCGTCCAGATTTGGCCTATGCAATCAGTGCGGTTAGTAGGTATGTGGAAAACCTAGCAAGGAACATTGGAAAGAAATTCAATGGATCATGTGATACCAAAGATGGATCCAAAGAGTGTTTGTTTGCATTTTGGTAAGACTAGAAAGAGTCGTAGGTATATTGATTTTGATTATGCTGGAGATCCCTTACAGGATACGTGTTCACCATTGGAGGTTGTGCTATTAGTTGGAAAGCTACTCTTCAGTCAACAATAGCTTTGTCAACTACATGGCAGAGTACATGATAGTTATAGAAGCTTGTAAAAGTGCCCTTGTCAGCGGATTGTTTGGGAGCTAAGTGATCGTCAGAGATCAAGACATTGTTTTGTGATAGCCGTATTATATTTCTCACCAAAGATAAGATGTTTATGAGGAACAAGTATATCACAGGGAGGTATCATTTTGTGCATGAGATTATTGCTCGTGGTGACGCTGGCTGAGTAAAGTTGGAACCCAAGACAATCTCGCACATGATTTACTCAAGTCACTTCCTATAGCTAAGTTTCAGGCATTGTTTAAACTCGTGGGACTTAGTTGCTAAGTTTTTCCTATGGGGCTTTGTTGTAAATATGAGTATGGGTTTGATCTTATTTTGAGATATAGAGTTCGTTAGCATTTTTCTCGTATGATGAAATCGGGTGTCAAGGAGATCATTGTTTGCGACCAAAATTTGGTTTTGGGGTTATGTCTAACTCGAAGGTCCGTGGTGTGACTTTTTGTGAAAAGAAAAGGTTGAGAAAAAATTCAGGATCTGTTGTGGTAGTAGAGAGGCTAGGCCGTTAAGCCCAAGGTCGTAGTCTACAACTCGGGATCTCAAGGGTGCTGACTCGCCCCGCAAAGATAAACCTTATGTTCTGACATTTTCGTTATATAAACACATTAGGGTTTATTCCTTATCCGCTGCACTTTGTAATTCTCTCTCAAATTGATGGTGAAGTTTTCTTCTCTGCCCGTGGTTTTTTCCCTCAAGGGTTTCCATGCAAATCTTGTGTTTTTCCTTATTTTTATAATTTTATTTGTCATCGATCATACCAAGAGATTGTAACTTCTATTCCGTAGGAAAGATTGATTCAAATTACTTCAACTTTTGGGGTTAATGAGCGGATTGGTCAATTTGAATACAAGGAAAGGCGTGATGCCATGGCTTATGCGGATATAGCAACAAAGATATTTGGACTTCATGAGAGTGAGTGTGTGTGTGTGTGTGAGAGAGAGAGAGTGTTACGTGCACATGCGTCTGTTTGTGTGTATGTGAAAAAAGTGTGAATAACTATAATTGATTTCTTTTGAGTATAATTATACATTACTATTCTTGTAGAAGTTGATCAAATATAGAAATAATAAACTTATAGTAATATATTCATACAAACTTGAGGGTGTGCATGGGAGTGAGTCTCATCACAAAACATTTGCCTAATAAGTTTTAATATAGTAACTGCACACACCCATAACACGCCTACCCTATGCTTAGCACAATTGCACGATGATGATAAGGATGATGTTAGATGATGACGATTGTATTATTAAGGAGTAATAACAATTTTTTTAAATAATAATTTATACTCGAAAATAATAATATGATGAAATTATTAATTGGGAGTCGTTTGTTACAAATAATTTTCAACTATCGAATTATAATTTATTAGAATGTGAGGCAACAAATGTTATTGAAAATCAGATAATCAAGGATCAAAATATTCCAGAAATATGGATATATTCCAGAATTAGATTTTACCTGAACATCGGAAATATCTAAATACTCCGTGGATATTTTTACAAAATATCGTTGGGATTAAAATTTTTTCATATTTTAATTATATAGATGATGAGAAATGATTAAGGTAGATTAAAATCAAATGGATTAGTAATTATTAAATTAAATATGTTATATTTAATACATTATTCATATATTATTATGTTAAAGAGATATTATTTATTTGTTTTTGTTACTATTATAAATATTATGTAGATATTGAGGAGATTCAAAATATTATATATTATAATTTTAAATTTTTAAAAGATATTATTTTCCTTTTTTTCCTTTTCAAATTAATATTTGATTTAAAATATTATGTTATGTAATGTAAAATAAAAAATAAAATAAAATATTATAATCAGACGGTTGTAGGGATTATGAACAAATAAATAATAAGAGAATATAAAAAAAGTTTGCACTATATATAATAAGTGCAATCAATGGCTTGGTGGTTGGAGGGTACCACTTCCAGGAATTTTGGGTGGGTTCGAAACCCTCTAGAAGCATTTTTTTTTTTTTTGAGATTTTTGGAGCCAAAGAACAAAAGGAAAAAACTCGGAAAATGTCGGAAATTATCGGAAAAATCGAAATTTCAGTGGAGATATTTATCGATCTCCATCGATAACCGATATTTCACAAATATCGAATTCAGTTCCCCGATTATACCTGGTCGGGTGATGAAGCATCATCGACTACACACTTACCCACCTTAAGCCAAGTGGCGAATACTTAAGCCAAGAGTTTTAGTGATCTCTATAATAATGAAACTTTATCCGTTGATCACTTTACACACCGCACCAAGTAGTGTGGTGAAATGACAAACCAAACTCGTCTGACTCTGGTGAGGCTTATGATGGGCAAGACATCTACTCTAGTCACTTTAGAGGTATGCACATGAGACTACTGTTTGGCAGCAAACAAAGTCCAATCAAGTCAATTAAGGTTACTCCATATGGATATGGACTAACAAAGAGCCTTATCTTTCTCACTTGAAAATATGGGGTTATCCAACTCATAAGAAGTGAACTTTGTTAAAGTAGCCGGAGGCCAAATCTAACAGTGTCGCTCAGGCGATATCTAAAGAAATTTTGGATATCAATTCTATAACACAATGGAACAAAAAGTTGTTTGTTCAAAGTATAATCTTCTTGGGAGAAAGAGTTTCTTCTAGAGAAGACAAGGGGGAGCAAGGGTAAACTTTGGTGAAGTTCAAAGTGCTCGAACAAACACATATCAACTAACTTAATCCAAAGGAATAAAAGAATTCAAGTGACAATAACTAGCAAGGTGAAGTAGTTGAGAAACATCTCAAAGTTTAGTAAATCCAGGCTAAGCTAGACATACCTAAACCACCTAAGGCCAAACCATCAATCAATAATTATAAAAACAAAGATTTTATTTTCACATTTGTAATATATATATATATATATATATATATATATATATATATATATATATATATATATATATATATATATATATATATATTATTATCCTAAACTTTTGAGCTCCTAAAGAGAATGACCCGGTCCACTAGTTATATGCTCAAAATCTAAAGATTCCATATTGCTTTACTTAAATAGGCCTCCTAGTTATGGAAAAATAACCTCCATGGTCGCACAACATCAGATACATGCAATATCTAGTCATGCTCCAAATCATTTGATCTTGTAGTTCTATGAAGTTCATATGCAACCAAAGGTAAACTCACATGCTTTGACATTGCAAAAGCCATAGACCAAAAAACATGAATAAGAGTAGGCACCATCCTCCTAAACTAAACAAGCCTTCGATGAATATATGCCCAAACATATAAGTAAAATACACTCCAAGAATCATCCATGCACCAAAACTTCCCACCAAATAGGAGTCACATTCATTAAATCCTAATAAAATTTCATTATCTAAGATAGGATATAAAAGAGAAAAAATACTAATGTTTTCTACCAATATCGACATAAAATTATCATGTCTTAGGAAAGTATCGAAGCATAGGTAAATTCAAATATATATTTTGCTATATTTATTAATGGGAGAAAGGAATTGAATTAAAGGAATTTTAAATGGGTGAGATTCCAAATAGAGCAAACAAAGAAATTGCATGATGGAATACATTCGATCCCATAGCCGCATTAGATTCCAAATAAGCATCACAATTCGCCACTCTTTATTCTTTAAGATGCTTCTCCTTCTCCATCAATTGTTTTTTGTTGGATGGCTCTAACATACAATACTGCTCCAAAGGGAAAAGATTGGAAAAATAAAATTCTCTAATAACGTTGATCTTCATCTTCCCATTCAATCCCCCAATCCAAATTTGGCGCCTGGCATACTGGATCGTGTTAGCCAAATCACACAAAAACATAAATAGAGAAAAAAAATGAAAGGATATCCTTGGTATTCTGAGCGAAATTTTGAAGTCTTTTGAAGAATGTTTCTGAATTTTGAAACCCTATATGTGGCTGATATCTGAGGAAACATACGTATGGAAAAGAATATCTGAGTTCAAGCATAATTATATATTAATTTTTTAATTGATTTGAGTTTTCTTAAGTCGAGTTCGAGTAGCTCGATTATTTTTTGTCGAAGTTTCAAACATCCTAAAAATAAAAAAGCAAGCTCAATTAACTAAATCGGTTTGAGCTTCTAGTTTTTAATCGAAATGGGCTCGACCCCGACCTCAAGTCGAGCTCAGATCAATTCTGCTACACCCTACCTCAAATCATCAAGATCATAGAATGACTTGGTAAAGAGTTGATTTTTCAAATCTTTCAATTTATATAAGGTGGTATCAAGATGCGTGCACGCCGTGTATAAGATACAAACGATAGGGTGGTTGGAAATTCTAATTAGCCAAGAAGTTAGGAAGGAGTACAATGAAGCTAAGTCAATCCATGTCAAGCCATCAAGCTCCATGGGCATTGAATTTAATAATTAATGATAGTGATGGGTCAGCCCATTAATTGAGATGAACCTTATTACCCATAACTATGCTTTATTAATTATTATTTATTGGGTCAAGGGCCTAAAATAGTTGGTTGACTTTTGACTTTGTAGGGAAATAAATATTAAATACACACGCCAACATCGTCTCGGGAAGAAAATGAGGATCGAAGGCCTGATAATGATAGACAAGGTGTGGGATTAGTACTGTGTTTGTCTAAAACTAAAATTCGAGAAGGTAAGTTTAATTAATTAGGATTTTACTCTCATTTTTTGCTTGTGGTCGATAATATCATCATTCATAATGAATGAACGATGAAGAAGAAGGAAGTAGAACAAATATTTGTGAGTGATTAGGGATGAAAATGGAAATCTAATAAATTTCTATGAATCATTATGAAATAGATTTAAGTGGCATCTTGAATTTGGGACAAATCTGGCTTTGATTGCTTGAAATCCCACATTTTCCTCCTACAGATTTGATTCGGGCCCAAATCAGATCAAGCTTTCTTGTTTATTTGAAAATCCATTTAGGCCATTTATGTTATTTGCACTCTCTTTATCTCGCTTGGTTTATCAAATTTTGATTTGTTCTTTGTTTATCGACTCGCTTTGGTTTATGTTGTTGATTCTCAGATTATTTTTCTCTTTTTAAAGCAATTGGCTAAGCTTATTTGAATCGATGAATGGTTTGATAATGTATGAAATCTTTTCTTATCGTCGAATAGAAAATTAATATAGAAAGTAATTGATGATTAATACACTTACTACTATGAATATGTTTCGAATCTGTATAATGCCATAATCCATTATTGGTTTTCATTTTTTGAATTTGAGTCGTTGATTGATGGTCTTATTTGAGAGCCCAAGAACTATTGAGATAATATAGCCTTCATTCTTAGCTTCTTCGAAATTAATATAGCCTCAAGGCCATACTTTAGCACTCTATTCCTGTTTAGAAAGCAACAAGGAATAAATGTGTACTTCGAAAGAAGGCTAGCTTGGAAACAATGTCATCCAAACCCAATGATCCTTTTGTCTCGATTGATTAAATCCTTCTCCAGCTAGTTAGTGAAGGCGTGGGAAACTTATAAACAATAAATACTCGTATGGTGGTATGAATATCATTGCTTTCCTCGTGATAATTGTTTTCGTGTAATGGCTCTACTAAAGCTTGTGGACTAAGATGACAATACCTAACACCAGAAAGGTACATCAAATTTTACTCGACTAATATATTTTGTCAAAACCCCATGTCGACTCAAGGTCGGAAATGGAATCAATGTCTCTGCTTGTCTGGTCTCAAAATAGTTTATTAGGCATTGGTTTTCTTGTCTTACCATTTTTTAAATACAAACTAGTCATTTAATGGAGGCATGTTTTTTTTTTTTAAATCAGAAAGACATAAATCCATAGCTTCTTGCGACAACTACTATGAAAATTTTATCTCGGACAGAATTCCAAAAAGGAGTCGGGTGATAAATAAGAATAAATATTCTTTAAAGATTATTTATTATTACTTATACTGACGTCTTAGTAGCTAATATTTAATTTTTTTTTTAAATATGAAAATAAATCTTCATTGGTTTTAAGTAGATTTATAGAAAATTTTACGAAGCTAGTAACATTAAAGTAGAATTTCACCATGTTTTGGGCATCACGATGAGTTGGTAATGAATATTGAGGTGGACAAGGGAACTCATTAAATAGTGTTTTTGAAAATGGGATGGGCAAGACTTTGGAAAATATGGTGGGGGAGTTTTCTTGATTTGGTGCGAGGCTCCATTTGGCCCTCACCTTTACTAATCTCTTTTGTCCTATATCACATGAATGCTTACAACAACTTAGGGACTCTACATTAATGGACTCTTAGAATTTCTCATTTATTTTTCATTGGAGTGTTAGATGTTAGGGTAATCACTAAAGTGTCTTCATGCATCTTGATCTCGCGCATAGGGTGTGATTAGCTTGGCATAAAATTTACTTATATTATAAGGGGGGTGTGGAGTTCATTGATAATTAATTAAGTTTTTTCCATTAATTTGGTGTGACTAAACTTCGTATTTGTTTGATTTATATGTAGAAGACCTTTCGAGTCAACTAACTATGTATGGACCTATTCTTTATGTATTTTAATAACTAATCATATATAACAAAAGCAGTAATTATAATTTTTAGATAAACTATATAAGTTTTATAAAATATAAAATAAATTTTATAGATACTATAGATGGATGACAAGTTAAAATAATTTTTTCTATTAGAGTTCTAATGGATGACATAAATACTATATACTTTTAGATGTAGAAGAAGTTGAGCCCTAATAGAAGAATATGATAAAACTTTATAAAGTTTGACTACACAAGCTATTTTATATAATTTGGATTGCAAATTATTAAAAATATAAAAAGATAATGAAAGAATTATGACCTTTGGCATTTTTTAATTATATTAATGAAGTAAGTTCACAATACATTTGTAACACTTCAAAACTTCAATAATAAACTAAAAACTTATATTAAATTAATAATCAATACTATGCATTATGGATTTAGGATATATTTTCCATTGGAATTTTATTTATTTATATTTTATATAATTGGTATAAATATTTTATTCATCACAATATTTCTTTAATACATTTGAGATAAATATTTTATTTATCAATACCAAGCATTTTAATTATTGTTATTTATTGTTTTATATGTCAACTCTCCTTTCCATTAGTGGATATGGTTTTTAAGGCTTTTGTAATTGATTATAGCTAATTTTTTTTCGCACGAGGTTGCCTTTGAAAATTAATTTTCTGTTTCTAGCCAAGCCGCATGAAGCAGCTTTGTCGACACCAAGGCACACCGTTCGTATATAAAAATGAATTGGGTTAAAAGAAGTGAATATTTAAGTTGCGATTTTTTTTTTGTTATTGTAACTTTTTGTTTATGAAATGTTGTTATTCAAGAAATACAAGTTCTCTATTTATGATTAAAAAAATAAATTTGAGTATGGATCATAACATATATATTTTTTTCTCATTTGTAATTTGATTGAGTGCAAATAATCTGTAAATTAAGTCGTGATTCTAAGCAATAATGCTTGTCAGGAAAAACAAAAATTTTTAAATAGATTTATTACAATGATCGTTATTTTATTTTGAATATATATAGTCTAACACACTAATAAATTAAAAATGAAATGAATTTCTTTTTTTTATTTATATTTCATTCTATAACATAAATATATATCTTAGAATGGCGACAGAGGCTCCTCGGGTTTTTGGTGTTGAAAGACTCGTGACAAGCTCATTCAAGAAGCAAAATTCCTCAAGGGGTGTATGTGCAAGGCACAGCCGCGCACAGAGATCTGGGTGATGATGTAATGCTTCGAAGAGGCTGACAAGAAGCAAGAAGAAGATTCTGGTGGTGCGTAACCTGGTTTCCGATATCCAGAAGCTTACAATGCCGAGGATATCATAGACATGTTCATCCCCACGCGCAGCCCCGAGAAGAAACTTCTTCTTAAGTGTGGCTTCCCGTGCTGATAAACCGCTACAAGGTTGGCAAGAAAATTGAAGCCTACAACTTGGCCTCCTGTATATCCTTCAAATAGACAGAAGCCTGGAATAAAAAATACCTGAGAAGGAAGGAGCCGTCACCTAAGAATCGATGTCAGTATGGTCTAAGACGTCCTTCCTCATGCTAAGAACATGTTGTTGTGGGCCTGGAAAAGGAAGCGGATGAGCTAGTGAACCAGCTGATCGGTGGAGACCTAAGACGTCGCGTGATTTCCCTAGTGGGAATGGGCGGCATTGGAAAAACAACCCTTGCTAAGAAAGTCTATAATCATAGACAAAGCAGTGAAAGTGCTTTCCGCATTGTCGTGCTCGCTTATGGCCCCGTGATTGCGTAATCTAGAGACGTTTATATGCAAATTATTAAAATGCTTGGTTTGTACATCCACAAAAGATCGCAAGTACTAGAGATGTGGTGGAGAAATTGCAAGAGCACGATCAGATTTCCTTCATGAACATCCTCAAGGAGAAAAGGTATTTGATAGTTCCGGGATGCGATGTATGGAGCCGTAGAGGAATTGTCTTGCAAAAGTGAGCAAAGAACGATCCTCGATTGCTCTGAATGTTCCCGATGGGGGGTAACTGAATAGACATTTCACAACTCGAGATAAGGATGTTGCTTTGCATGCAAGATGCTCGCTCTACTCCCTGAGAAATGCAACTTCTTTCCAAACAAAAGAGCTGAACTTGTTTCAGGGGAAGGCATTCCTTGATCATGTTGATGCCGATAGATATCCCGCATTTGGTGCAACTCATGAGAGATGGTGGACAAATGTAATGGCTTAACAAGTTAGCCATAGTTGTATTGGGAGGTTTGGCTGCCGAGAGATATGTCACATACGTAATGGAGGAAGGTAATAAGACAACATTAATGTGTATCTTGCTAAAGAAGGCCCTGCAAACCCAGGAGTAATGACAAGCAATGAACTCGAGCTACATTGATTCGTCTCTATTCAAACCATGCTTTCTACACTTAAGCCTCTTCCCGTAGGATTATGTCATCTCCACAAGAAAAACTCGTCTTTGTGGATCGGCCAAGGTTTGTACTGGTCGGGCCGAGCAAGCTGATCAACAAAGCATGAAAGTCACGCGCGAGGCGTTTACTTGAATGAATTGTTCAATAGAAACTTGATTCATGGTAAGAATGAGTGTCAATGCGAGGTTGTGGAATGTCGTTCATGACCTTATGAGTTGGTTATTAGAAAGGCCAAAGAGCAAAACTTCTTCTCGTAACTCACATATCAAGATCCTCTATCCCTTCCACCAATAATTCATCTTTATTTTCATCTAAATGCCGACAAAGTATTTATTCGATACGGAGAGGGTATGCTTCGTTTGAACACAATTCATACCTACTTCGCTCTCTTGTTTTTCAATTTGGGGTGGCATGAAATTTGTAGATTTTCGCAACTAGATTTACTGAAAATGCTTCAAGTTCTCGTGGTGCTAGATTTGGAAGATGTAAAGGTAGAAAGCCTACCAAGTATAGTTGGGACACTAATTCATTTAAGGCTCTTGGGATTAAGGCATACTTGTCTTAAATTGCTTCCACTATCCATTGGCAACCTAAGGAGTTTGCAAACATTGGATGTTAACAATCTTAAACAAGTTCCAAATGTGATATGGAAGATTCAAACATGAGATATCTTACATGGAAGGGCAAAGTATGATATTCCAATTTTAAAATTGGATACATTGGAAAATCTTCAAGTTTTATCAAAGATAAATCTTCAAACAATGGATACAGAACAACACCAAGGTTAACTTGTCTCTGGGAACCGAAATTAGAAGGAAGATATGAGCCGGTGCAGGGGTCAGCTCGGGTAAGTCCATCGGCTAAGCCACGAAGTTCAAATCCTGTACCTTAAGGCATCAGAGGAGTCTAGCTTTCCGTCCTTGCCATGGACTCTTCGCTCTATCTCTCAAGTCGGGACATGCAAGGACACACATGCAACCGTCAAAGCTTTCAATTTCTCCCGAACCTTCACAATTGACATTGATCTGCAGCTAGATCGTGATCCTATGCCCATTTTGGAAGCTTCGCCAAAATTGTTGATTTTGAGACTAAGGGCTGAATCATATCTTGGAACTGAAATGCATGTTTCTGCAAATGGGTTTCCCCAACTCAAAGTACTTCAACTTTTCGAGTTGAGTAAAATGACGGCTGAATATAGAGAATGGAGCAATACCATGGCTTATGCAACTACATTGTCCGTTTTCAACAAGGATCTCTGGAGTTGATAAGCTGTCAAATTTGGTGGAGGTGAAAATTGTTATAGATTCCATGATCCCTTCTTTTTCACCATTCGCAAGATTTTTAAGCACCTATCGATCTAGAAAATATCACTTGTATTGGGATCATTCATGGTAACTACCTTTACCCATCTACTTTGGACCCCTTCAATTTCCAATTTTGTCGTGCCTATTATATTGGTTGTTAAATTAATATATATAGAGTTCATATATATGCTGAAAATTTCATATATCAATGCATGTAGAAATGCACAAACATCAAAAAAGTGATGGAATATGTGTTTATAAAAGTTGTAAAATTACTACTCATCAATTATGTCTTAAATTAACATGTAAGACCAATGTAATACTCATTCTATGTTAAAAAAAAGTTATATCATATTTGAAAATGAAATCGTGTTGGGAATCTTTAACACTGTACTCCCCCTCTTGAATTTGTACACATTGAGCCTTTATGCCATAATCTTCTATCACATCTTTTATTTTCATCGCCAGGCAAGTGATATCTAATAGCATCCGGTGCGTAACCAATTTAAAAATGTATAATGAAATGTTTTTCTATCCAAATCCATACTAGGAAAATGGCACTACAACCTACTTTCCAATAAAGTAAGATGTTAAAATAACTTAAATTAATTACATCTCTTCAACATTAATGTAAAGCATGATTTTGTTTTCTCAATTATTTTTATAGTTCTTTTTAATCGCCTAACATGTCTTGCTCGTTTTCTATTTATTTCAGACAACCACAGAAATGGTCAAAAGAATTTTGGACACGCCTGTAGGGGAAGGTAAGCCCTCGAACTCCCTCTCAACCTCGCTGGATGATCAAGCAGCGCTGTGTATGTGTATATATATATATATATTGTTTAATCTCAGATAACAAGATCCTCTACACTATTAGATTCCTACCACATGTAATGGCGTTTAATTACTTCCAGCTAATTAATAAAGGTCACAGCTAGTGATTGTCGACATGTGCTGCAATGTGTCTAACATCGGGCTCGTAATCTCGCAGCGGGTCGTTGAAATGATAGGACCATATCTTTTCACGCCGATTCTACACAGAAAAGGAAGCTAAATCATGACCAATGATTAGACATGGTTTGAAAGCTCCGGGTTGAGTTCTACTTATCCAAGAAACTTCAATGAACGCATCAATTGTTATATATTTTTGTATAATTTCCTTTTAAATGATGTCTGGGTTTCCCGAAAATTCAAAAGGACTTTCTTAGGAAGGGATTGAACTCCCTCTAATGTAAGCCTACTTTCATAGTTCGAATTCTAAGTTCATATCGATTCACATCAAATAAAATAGTGCTTTTTTGCAAACAAAAATTAATAGAAGGGTGAAATAAGATTTCTGAGTTCCCCCAATCAATTAAGTTGAATAAAGAGAGCCCCGCACAAAATAGTTGGGTAAGATCTCTAAACTTTCCTTTGAAAAATCTCGTGAGGTAGACATCATCGGCATTGATTATTTCTTCTACATCCCTTGGGGAGATGCCCTTCACATGCTTCTCCAAACTTAGATCAGAATATACACCAAGGTGCCTAACTTCATCTCTCTTTCTCTCTACTCCCCTTGCTCAATTTGTCATCATTTACCAACATATTACTTTTCAGCTAATTAAATGATATTTATATCCATTTCCGACCTACGTAAACAATGCCGGATTTCACTTTTTAACCGTGAATAAGGTGAGTATTTAGAACTTATTTTTATTTAAGATGATTGATGTGGCCTCGAGAAGAAAATTGTATTCAAACTTGGTTGGTCTGCTTTTGTCGATACCATCGCTTGTGTTTGTGATGGAGGACAAGAATAGATA
Source organism: Tetrastigma voinierianum (assembly GCA_016808115.1). Classification (NCBI taxonomy): domain Eukaryota; kingdom Viridiplantae; phylum Streptophyta; class Magnoliopsida; order Vitales; family Vitaceae; genus Tetrastigma; species Tetrastigma voinierianum. Next base: position 162,933 of record JAEQBH010002311.1, on the reverse strand, counting down.
ACAATAATGCATGTTAATTTCCTCGCTTAACCAATGGCCGAACTGCTTACACCATCCATTTATGATCATACTCTATCAAGTACAAATTGTGTTTATGGATGAATAGTTCTCGAATAATGGCAATCTAGCAGTCCTTGTCATCACCAATGCCGCAAACTACGTATATACTCAAATTCCTCTAGAGACCCAATAACTGGGCTCTCCGATACCACTTATTGAAGGAAGACGGAGGAAGATGAAGGAAAACTTGAAGATAGGAGACTAGATGATGAGTGGGAAGATGCTACTTATATTATCAAGGCTGTTTTTGGCTTTGATTGTAAACTCAAGAGATCACCCTTATTTATACTATTAACACCTTCTCAACCAATAGCTAGGATTGTTCCAACACAAATATAATCTAATGGTTACAAATGAGTATCTAGAATTCTTCCTAGAAGTCCAAACCTAATCTCATTCTAGAGAACTCTAGGAAATATCTAGAATTGCACTCTGTGAAGTCGGGCTCTCTTATGTTTCCTACACTTTGGGCTTTTACTTAAACACCTAAACCCTAAACTTAATGACCCAAAATCATTTCAATTCAGACCCAAAATACATATCAAGTTTATATTTCTTATGTGTATTATTTTTATTTTTCTTCTTCAATTCTTATCACCATTCTTGCTCGATGCTCAACAGTTTTTAATCCATAGATTGATTTTAAATGATGGAGCCTTAATCGTATCAAGGATCGGCTCGACTCCAATACCACTTGAACTGAAGAGCATCACTAATAGTGGCAAAAGACTTCCGCATAGATTCTACACTCAAATCATCACTTAGGTAAACCCATTCACTCACAGAGCAAAGAAAAACCAAGCAAGAGAGACTGAGAAAGCAATAATGGAGTGGCTTCATTACAAGAGAAGGGGATGTGGAGCGAAACATGGTGGACATGGAAGACCTCAACAACACCCCTACACCCTCTCCCATTACTAGCTGGCCAGTTCTCACATTCTCTTTGTTGTCACTCTCCAATTACACAAGCTCTAAGGCCCTAAGTATATGAAACTGCCATTTATGATCAAGTACTCCTACTACATAAATCGGGCTTTGGCGGATGAATAGTTTTGAATAATGGCCATCTAGTACAAGTGTCGGATACATCTTAACATGAAATCCATTCACGTAACGTACTAAGAACTTTGGCCTGAGTCTCACTTACAGAGAACATGAAATCTATTATATCTACATTCATCTCCCTACCTTCATTCTCGCTCTTTTCTAATCGGATGAAACTAGCGTGGTTTGCATTAGAGTATATTTAAGATTTCTTTTTTATTGGCTTTTGTAATTACATTTTTGTCCTTATATTAGTATATGTACCCACAACTTTTTTCAATAATATTCAAGTCTTTTTATAATGTGGTATCAAAGCCCTGCTTAACAACAAAAATAGCCTAACCCTAGTCGTCATTGCCGCCCATCACAAGTGGTTGTGATCCATCGACGAATTTTGACCAAAGGCAACAACCCCTTACCTTCTTCATCATATAGAATGTAAATATATACTTTACTAGAAGTTGCGAAACTAACTGAGAATGTTAGATTAACATACTAGTTGTATATATCTAGCCTTGTATTTATACATGTTTAGATCAATGAAAACTAAAGGAATTCATTTATCAAATTTCCTATTTGTTCTTTATATGATCAGTTATTTATAAGAGGTCTGGTTTACAACACATTTAATATCGATGACATTTCTTTATAATTATGATTGATTTATTTATTTATTTGATTTATATAGGTAATGAGGTTTGGGTGGAAGTGTAAGATATTATGTCTATGTTAAAACTAAATCTCAAGAGTCATAATGTTACTAATAGATCTCATAATCTCGCACCCTTAAAATGATAATGTGAGCATGTTTTAAGGCATTCGCACCCTCAATTAAGGGAGCGAAATTTCGCACCCTCAGCCAATAAGGGTGTGAACACCCTAATCCACCTGACTTTATTCCTTTTTCACCCTCGATTTTGATTTGTAATTGCATAATAAGACTTGAAACATGATCTAGTTTAGGTCATGTCTTTACCAATATATATGAGGTTATAACTCGCAAAACGCATACTAGTTTTTGGGGGAGATTAAACAACCCCATTATAGGATGTTCTTAGTTTTGCTAGATTTCGAGATTTCAAAGAACATTTAGTTGATTGCTTTTCTTTAATAAAAAAAAATATTTTTTCTTCGCTGTGGATGGCTCGGATTTATGTTGTATGGTGGATGATTACTTCCAACATGCTCGCAATTCTAACTCCGGAGAAGCGGATTCGGGGGTTTCAAACCCATGGTGATGAGGGTAAATGATTTCAACACCAAAGGTAATTACTGACCTCCTGAATCTTGGGATCTTTGGTATGTCCTGGGATCATCACAAGGTCAGGGAGTGAGACTCAACCCATTAGAATCATGGGAATATTATTATGAGTTTTCCATGCTAGAACATTCGGGTTTCTCGACACTTCATAATCCCAAAGAGGGTACATCGAGTTGTTGTCCAATTTATCCTTCACCAGCCGCCAATGAAAAATTATCTCTTCAAGCTAGATTTCGGGAAGAACCTAGTCGAAGTAGAGTTGGGAATATGGTTGTTTTGATGGGCCAGCCCACTTCGGGCCCAAAGTTTGAGAGGGTCGGGATGAAATCGTGGTCTCAATAAAAGTCGAGCCTATTGGCCCGACCGAACAGGCCTCGCATCCCATTAGGTTAGGTCAGAGCCACCGAATAAGCCCGAACATGCCTAATTTTTTTAAAGGATATTTATGTTATTTAAAGAAAATTAATTTTTTTTCTCTTAAATTCAAGTTTTAACCCTAGGTTGTGGACTCCTGGGATATGATTCCTTGACGTTGTAGTTAGTTAGGTTATGATAATATTTAGCATTATTTACTTGTTTACGTATATTTAAGACTCTAAATATTATTATATTGTCTAGGTTCTATCATTTTTGTGTATTAAATGCTATTACTTATTTCCATGTTGTTATTTTTATTTAAAGAATGGTAAAATAGAAAATATGTATTTTAGCATTTTTTTTAATATTCTGGCCCATTTCATAGCAATCGTGGGTAGGTCACTAGTCAAAATATGGTTCGAATTGTGCGGTCGAATTAGCCCGACCCTCGTCCCGTTTCCCAAATCTAGTAGGAAGCCCAAAACAGAATTTCAAGAGGTTAAACTATGCTTACTACGCCTAGAATCTGCACCAAAATAATTTCAAGAAGAAGAAGAATTGAGTAAATCACCAAGAATGGAAATCCCAATGAAGCAAAACCTCGAGGCCTCCTTTCAATTTATTCTCTATATTTTTAGTTAATTACATTTATAAATCACTCAATAAAAATCATACAAACCCAAAATAGATAAAACATATAATTAGGATAAATTACTAAATAAGTAGAAAATCCATCCCAATGGATGACCCTAGAGCCACTATACTCAACAAGTAATCATGGTTACCTCAAGGTGGAACTAGGTCTTGGCAAATTTTGTGGTCTGAATTTACCTACTCACAAGTCCGATGGCCAAAATTAAAGTTAGCGCTTGAGTGACACTCGTGAATATTCGCATTCCCGCTCCTTTCCCAAGCACCGGCGACGGGGGCCCACATGGAGTTTATGTCGATGTGCCTCCTCCACAGGTCGCCTACCACTCAACAAGCACTCCACCCACCTACCTCCCTCGTCTGACAATAACGACTGCGCATGGGGCCCATCGACCGCAAGACATACATGTTAGCCTTTCCTTAATGAATACTCATTTTTTATTTTACTTTTTTCGCCTCTACTTGTGCTCCTTGCGCTGTTCTGCTTGATCTGAATCGACTTCTTGGCTACATAGCCTGAATTGAGCGTCTGAGTTGAAAGACAACATTTCTAGTCATATAGCAAATTTATTAGCTTCAAATCAAGTAATTTTTACCCTTTGTATCCAAAAGGATTATAGAGAAAACTCGATGCCCTACTGCGGAATAAATTTGGTTTGTTGGCTAAAAGCTTGAATCATAACATAAAACACACAAAACAACGAAGATGTGAGTATAAGGGGTTTTTTTCATTTAACAATTTAAAGGACTTTTGTTGACAAGAATGGTGATGGTGTTCTATTAATTAAGTGAACTGCAGTTAAAACACATTCACAATTCAATAACTAAGAGAATACTTATTGGAAGAGAAGTGCTTGTGCCGTATTAAGGATGTTCAGGTGTTTTCTTCAACAACAAAATTTTGTTCAAGAGTTTCCACACACAATAATGGAAAGATAGAATTTTGAATTAAAGAAATCATGGAGCACTAACTCAAGAGCAAGACTGACAACTTGGATGGTTTGGCACTCAGAGCGTGTGGAACCAAATTATAAAATTATGGAAAATAAGTTATAACATCTACTCTTGAAGTTAAAAGATACACCCATGTATTTCTAGTACACCATCAACAATGGTGAGAAAATATATATGACCAACTCATATGTTAACATGGAATGGACAACAAATATCAACATGGCCTAAATTTTCAAAAGGATGCGAAGACATGATTATTTGAAATGAAGGGCAAACGTTTTGCTTCGTCAAATGAAACTCCCTGAATTATGTGAAGACAGTTGATAGAGAATCTAGAGATTGAGGAATTGGAATTGCTGAGTATCAACCGAAGGCCCATAGTTTGACGCTGAAGGCAAACCTGTGTAAGCAATTAATTGTTGTACTTAATCTGTGGTGAGTGATCCATGTGATGGAGATGAATTCGTAGCAACTGTAGCCTTTGATGAGAATTTGTGTGGTTTTAAAGTGATTAAACAAAAGAGAGCCTAATAGAGTTACTGGGCCATTTGATTTGAATGAGCCTTGGATTTGGGCTTGTACCCAAAAGGGAATCCAGATTAAGTCTCAGAACACTCCGTTTACAGGTGTCCAACCAACCCACAATGGGTACACTACTTGGCCGATCTCGCCGCTTGTTGCTAGAATGTTACCTTTGAGAATATTGGTTTTTGGAAAAAATTATCTTATTGGAAGATTTTGGTTTAGTGACATTTATTATCTTTGGATATTTTATGTCATTAGAAGTTTGATTTACAAAATATTTAATTTTCTTGCAGCATATTCAGATGAACCAAGATCCATAAGCAGATATTTTAAATATGTCATTTACATGCTGGGTTTGTGAGTCCCTACATGTGAATGGATAGTAACATCTTTGGTCCGGAGTCTGATGTTACAACAACTATATTTTGTATTCAAGAAGAAAGTCATGGAGTGTTTGATTACTTTACCTCTTATAACTAACTGCATCAGCCGCTCTTTATCTGGTTAATCGTTATCGATCCTTTCTTCTTTTTGAATTTACTACAACAAGTGGAGCTTATGTTACATCATACAAATCGGGCAAAGAGGGAATGTTCCAAGTACATTATAATAATTTTTCCTATATATCCCTCCAACATGAAGTGGTATTTGACAAGAGCCAACCAAGTTTTAAAGTTTCCATAATGTCAAATTACAAAGAACAAAAGATGGCATCCACCAAAGAAAGCACCACAACACACAAGGCCTACAAAAAATCTAGCAAAGATTTTCATGGCAAGAGCAAAGACATCTGAATACAAGAACGCAAAGATTTTGAAATGCATTTAGAGTCAGAACCGACATCCACTAGGGAAAAAAAAGTATTTAAGGATGGACCATAAATACATTATAGAATTCAATGAACAAGAAAAAAACAAGACAAGCTCATATACAAGGATATGAAAAAGTTAATTATCAAATGAATTCCTAAAATTAAGACAAAGAGAAGATATTGCCCATAATAAAGATGATGCAACTTTATTTAGAAATTTTGATAAATAAAGCCACTACCAATTAACTATCCAAATGACTTGTTACATAGAATTGATGTAATACAATCAGATTACAGAGTTAATAATAATTTTCTAGAACATTGCCAATGCTCAATTGCACGGGTTCAAACAAAATTCAGCCTGCTGCATTGTTCAAGAAAGTCAGCTAACTGTTCCAAAGCCTGTTTGGAGCTTGCTAATGTTAGACCTGTGGCAGCACATACGTATCAATAGCTAAACTTTTATGTATAGGAAGTAAACACATGTGCTACATGTACTGGAATCTATTAGTAAGTATTGCATCATTGGTAAATATGTAAATCAAAACTAGATTAATACTTGCCAAAATTACTAGGTCAGGGCTTGATTGAAACCATATCAAAGTAATTAATTGGCGTAATAAAACATATACACACCTAAACCATCCAGCAGGATAAGAGGGAGTTCAAGGCTTACCTTTTTGACGACATATATGCATTCCACCTTCTGCACCCGCTATCCTGAAATAATTTGATAACCAATATATTGAGGGGTACAACAAAATTGGTAAATGAAGGGATCCAAAAAAGTAGATAGGTGATGGTAGTTACCTCAAACCCCAAAAGGAATCTTCAATTTTTTGGAACAGGATCATAGCCAGCAACGAGGAAAACTGAATTTTTACCTCTACCAAATTTAGTAGCTCATTAAGTCCAAAGACTGCTTTGAAATTATCAACTCTAGTCAAAGATAAGCCATGGCATCGCGTTTTCAATATATTCAACTGCACTACCACTTGAACCTCAAAGTTGAAGTATTTGTAGTCGAGGAACCCATCTCAGATACATGCATTTTCTTTCCGAGATAAGGATCCAAATTCTCTAGTCCGAGAGTCAACAAATTTGGAAGCTTCCAAAATGGGCATGTGATCACATTCTAGCCTACACGCCCCAATGTCAATTGAGAAAGATCTGAGTAAATTTAAAGGTTTCAATAATTTTTCAGATGCAACCCTTTTATCCAACTTACAGAGATGGGGGCAAGAGCTCATGGCAAGGGATGGAATGCTAGACTCATCTGATGCCTTGAGGTAGAAGGATATAAGACTACTATGTAGCTTGGCAATGGAGTTTGAAAACTCAACCTCTTCTACCAGCTCACATCTTCCTTCTATTTTTAGCTTCTCAAGACAAGTTAACTTGCTCGAATTGTTCCGGATCCACTGGTTGAAGGTTATGCCTGATAGAATTTGAAGATTTTGGACCGTATCAATTTTCAATGGATCGTCTTCTTCTTGCTCCTCAATGTAAAGATATCTCATGTTTGTAATCTTTCCGAATGACATCCGGCACTCGCTTAAGATTATTTATATCCAAAGTCTCGTAAATTTAAGTCGCTTATAGATACGGAAGCATTTTTAGTCCAAGATGTCTTAATCCCAAGTACCTAAAAATGTACTCAGCCTCCCAATTATACTTGGTACATTTTCGATTCCTGTGACCTTCCAAATCTCGTGACTCTGCTAATCTCTCAAGCATTTGGTAATGAATTCCAACTAGTGATATCTGGCTAAATTCCCCCAAATTGAAAACAGAGAACGAAGGTACGGGAGCGGAGTAGTGTTCAATGGAAGCATACCTCCCAAAGTCGACAAATACTTTGTCGACGGGATTTTGATGAAAATAGAGAAGGACTACTGGAGGGGAAGAGATGAGGATCTACTACAATATTAGTTCCAATGAAGCCAGGCTCTTTGCCTTTTCAATAGCCAACTCGTATGAAGTCATGAACCCAGATTCCATAACCCTCGCATTAACACTCGCTCACCACTTGAATCAAGTTTCTATTGATTAACTCGCTCATAAATCTCACCGTGTCTTTCATGCTTTGTCTTCCATCTTGTCGCACACAAACCTTCTTAAATCCACAAAGGAAAGAAGTTTTCTGTGGGAGATGACATAATCTTCCGGGAAGAGGCTTGGCTTAAGAAAGCATGGTTTCAAGTAAGAGGGCAAATCGATGTAGCTCAAGTTCGCGATTGTCATTACTCCCCGCTTTATTTGGCCTTCTTTACAAGGTATGCACTCATGTTATCATGTAAATTCCTTCTTCCATTCTGTGTGACATATTTTTCGACAAATGCATCTCCCAAGAATACGATTGCCAACCAGAACCGTTACATTTATCAACCATCTTTTCCCCAAGTTCCTTCAACCGTAACAAATTTCCAAGATCAATATCAAGGAAAGCCTCTTCGACGGAACAAGTCCCAAATTCTTTTTTTGGAAAGAAGTTGCATTTCATGGGAATAGAACGAACATCTGCATGTGAAGCTACTCCTTATATCGAAGTCAAGGCGTGATTCACGCCTCGCCCCATCCGGGAACACACTTCCAAGGCAATCAAAATATTGTCGCTTTTGCAAGACAACTCCAATCGCCAGTGGCTCCATACATTATCCGTAACTACAAAATATCCGTTATCCTTCGGGATGTCCATGAAGGAAATCCCAACCTCGTGCCTTGAAATTTCTCCACCATCTCCACTGGGCTTTTCAGGATGAACAAATCGCTTAATAATCTTCATATAAACGTCTCTAGGTCTACAACTGGGACATACCCAGCACGATAATATGGAAAGCACTCCACAACTTGTGTATGATTATAGACTTTCTTAGCAAGGGTTGTTTTGCCAATGCCACCCATTCCCACTAGGAAATCACGCATGCCTGTCTCACCGACACCGGGTTCACAAGCTTATATCGCCCATTTTCCAGCCCACAACAACATGCTCTTTCAAGATGAGGAGGGACTGGCCTCGCATCTCGTAACATCTGAAATGAATCTGGCCAGGCTCGTTCTTCCCCAATATTTTTTATTCCAAGTGCTTCCCGTCTATTTGAAATGTCTTCGAGGCCAAGTTGGATGGCTTCAACTTTCTTCCCAACCTTATAGCGGTTTGTCAACTTTTCAAGGCACGCCGAAAGGAATGCCTCAATGACTCGGGCATCTGTGATGAACATACCATGATGTCCTCTGCATCATAACAGCCTTCCCGGATCCCGTGTAAACCTAGTTACGCACTCTAGAATCTTCTTCGCTTGTCTCGCCTTCCAATAAGCACTGCGCCTCTAGATCTTTTGTGAAGCATGTCGATTGTCTCACGCACACTTGAAGAAACTTGTTTGAATTCACAAGATGTCACCGATCCTTCGACAAAGAAAGGAAACAAGAGCCTCTTTCTCCATTAATGTAAATGCTCTAGCTCTCAGCTACAGCAGAGGTAACACTGACACAACACCCGAGATTCCTTCCTTCAAATACCTGCTCACAAGAATAACTTGTTCTTCCAATAATGGTATCGAGGGAATTAGAAAATTATGCGTAATGTTTGAAATTCCCTTCAATCGAAGGAGGAAAGTGAAAAAGTATTTTATCATGTAAACGATGAGAAAAGTACGAGCTAGCCGGACTTAATTTCTCGAACCAAGAATCACCATGATAATTAATACGATATATCGCCACCTACCCATGGAAGCCACCACTAGCCACCCGCTTCTTTAATTATTACTTTACTTTTAATCATTATGCCCAAGCCTTATAATTATATATCTTTGAAATAGCTTTTAGAATATAAGTAAAAACATTTAAAAACAACTTAAAATTTTTTTTTTAAAACATATTGTTTTAATTGTTAGAAAATATAAAACAATTTTATTAGCAAATCCCGATTTTTTTCTGCTAAAAATAAAAATTCTAAAAATAGCTTATCATATCTAGGAAACCTCAAAGTTTCAAAAGAAAATACCCAAAAATAAAGAGTCTCAAGTCGAATCTAATAAATAATTTATTATTATAACTAAAAGTGTTTAATTATAAAAATCATTTTAAAATAATTATTTTTGGCAATCATCGTAAAAAACTGGCCATCATCCTTTTGGTCAATAAGATCTAATTAATTGCTAAAAGTTTGACTCGCATAAAACTAGGTATAAGAAGGTAAGAGATCCGTAATCAGGCTCTAATGAAGACAAATTTATTAAAAAAGAGATTACTCTATGTTCGCTGAATCAAACTGATATGTATACAAATTTATAACGTTATCACCAAAGGACTATTATCTAGTCCCCAACAATAATGCCATTAAACTTGTTTGTTGTGTTCCTTAGCTATAGTATTGATTAAAAGATTGTTTCATTAAGAGTAAATCATTTTCTTGAGGTTTTGATCCAGTATACTGCAAGTGCACAGGTCGAACAAGTAGTAAATGATGTAGCTCCGTATATCGATCCCAATGCAGATCTCAAGCACTTCTAATCAACCACCCTCGACTACTTAAGCCTCACACTATTTGGACAATGATAGGCAATCGAATTAGCTTTTGAAAGCCTTAAAATAATCAAAACTAAGAAAAATGAATGAATAATAAAATGAATTAAATAATCGAAATAATGAAATAATAATAAATTTAGACTCGAATGCTTATCTCTAAAGGAACATTGAAAATAAAGCTATTGTGAAGAATCAATTCCTACAGCTTGCACTGTAATTTTGCTTTATGAACCACAGATTTTAAAACTAGTCCAAGGAATATGATAGTGTAGTTGGATCTCTCCAAACCCCACCGTTCATCATCTCACCTTCACTGTTTCTCTCGACCCAAGTGGGTTAGATAACTACTTTTAACTGGGGTAGCCTTGTTCGGTATTTTTCTTCTCAATACTTCATACCCACAACATGGACTGTAAACCTTAGCTCCTAAAATATAGTCATTGCATTGGTTTACACTATACTGGTTCCTTATCCTCTAAATTAGAACAGATTATCCTTTCCTTGATTAGATCCTTGCTAACACGGGATTAAATTCACTATTCGAATCGAGGTGAACTCTCTGCATGTTTAAATTGATAACTCACTCAACTCTATATTGACTTCAAGTGAAAAGAGGATTTATCGATTTAAAAACACAGAGCACATTAGATCGACAATATCATATTAGCATACCTTCAGAAATTGCTCATCACTCTCAGGAATGCCTTCTCTGTGTCACTCAGAGGGCCTCCTGGAAATCAGAGCTTGAGACAATCCCATATGTGGGTAATGAAGCCGACATCAGGATCAATTCGTAAAAATACACAAAACCAAAGAAGTAGATTCATAAACTCAAGTTCTCGCGAATAATGAATAAAATTCTTCAGAAAGATAATTTCCTCGACAATAACGCTAATTCAATGGAAGCCGGGCTTCTAAATTACTTGATTACACCATACATTGGCTTCGCTGATCAAGAAAACCATCAGAATCTGGAACCGGTAGTTCAAATCCAAAATTTATCCGGAGTTCAAGCAACCAGCAAGAATTTGAAGAAATATAAATCGCATTCACTAAAACTTTAATGTGCCTAACGCTCGTATCCAAATTTAAACGTAAAATAAAACTAATCTAAAAGAAAACAAAACAAAGAGTGCAGCCTAGAATACAGGAGCCTTCAAAGAACCCGCATCTCTCTTCAAGTCGCCAAGAGCCGCGCTCCTTCAAGAGCAACCCGTATTTATAGTGGTTCAAGTCAGTTCTACTCACGTCCCCATTGTGGATTTCCAAGTTAATCGCCCATTTCTGTTTACTCGTCGCGACATCAAGTCCTCACGCGACCTTTGTCGTTCTGGCCTTTGTCGCGGCCTTTGGTTCGGGTCGCGACATGTCTTTGGTGAAGCCGACGTCACATAGCTTGATCTTGGCCACCTCTTCGAACTGATGTTCGCGATGTACCTATTAACGCCGCCACCTAACTTCAGATTTGACGTCGCGACCTTCGACGTTGTCGCTAATCTTCCGGTCTTCGCAAAGGATGTCGCGACCTTTTAAGATTCGCATTCGATGTCGCGACATCCGTGCGTTGTCGCGACCTTCTTCACAGACCTAATGCGACCGCCGAATGATGTCGCGACCTCTTCTTCACTTTCATCACTGCCGCGACCTCTCGACCGATGCCGCGACCTCCTTCGAAATCGAAGCGATGTCGCTACCTTAATTTCTTTGCAAGTCGATGTCACGACGCTTCTGCACTGTTGATGTCAAAGGATCAGATCCGTATGTCGCGACATCTTCGCTCTTCTTCTTCATCACCCCCGGTTGCTCGACCTTGAGCTCTTTCGCCTCACCGCTTTTCGCTTGAATTACACTTCGCTGACCGGAGTTTTGTCATGGTAACCGGTCGATGTATTTTGCTTGTTGTCAAGGCCCACGACATCAGGTCCTTTCATCCTTGTGCGCCTCTCCTACTACAACCTACTTCAAACAAGAGAGAATAAGAACATTCATTCGCAAAAATCCTTCTTTTTCGAATCTCACGTATAATAGTTTGGTTAGTTATTCCATATTTTTGCACATAGCGCCTTTTTAGATAAAAATAAATCGTAAAATGGACTGAAATGGATGACTTTAAGCTCATCAAACTCCCCAACTTAAAATTTTGCTTCGTCTCTACAAAGAAAAGAAAGATTTGTTTGTCCTCAAACAAAAGGACATTTTTCCCCGTTATGTTTTGCGCTTGCAACCAATTAAATTGAAAACAAATTGCATTCTTTATTGTATATCTAGCTTCAAGTCCAAATAAGGTTAGTTTCTACTCAACTGTGTAAATTAACTAAATTGAGTGTATTTGCTTCATAAATAGTAAAGTCAATTGATCCCGCTGAAAATTAGTCAGTTCCTCTCTTCCTCCTTTCTTAGTAGAGTCAACTAACCCTCCAGTCCTTCATAGTTTTGACTTCAACAATTTCCATATGCTTGTTGTCTGCATGGATCTCCACTAATGTAGGTAATTCCAACTTTCAAAATCAATCAGGTCTTTGTGCTTGTAATGTTAGGCTTGGGTAATGGGTGGGATGGATGGAATTTTTAGGTTAAGATTACCCAAACTCTTTCTTCTTTCTTCAACCGTCGCTTTCTTTTCCTTGCAACTTCGTGAGTTTATTTCCAACTTCATCTGGGGTATCTTCTTGAATTTTGTGTTTAAACTCGTTTGTTCCAATTTCTCATTTGTATTTCTCATTGTTGAACTCTTCTACCACTTTTCGTGAAAAGTCTAATGCTCGGCTCTTTAGGCTTCTAACACTCTTAGCTTAACTTTGGGTTAGTAACTCCCATACCGCTTGGCATTAGGTACTTAAAGTGCTGAAACACCCCTAAAAACTTAATCTGCTCAAGAGAGTTAGGCCACAAGACAAAAACTTCTTCCTTAAGTTTTCTTTCATCATCTTGTTTTTAGATCTTTCTTTCTTCACCCTTCTTCCTCTGTGATTTTTTTTTTAGTTCTCCAAAATATATTCCCCAAACTTTATTTCTCTTCCTCCACTCCTTTGAGTTCGGGTATTCGTGAGGTTCTTTACTGGAGAATTAGTTATAAAGGATGGCTTGGGATTTCTAATTGCTTGTTTTGAAGATAAAGAATGTTCTGGCTCAAATTCAGGAACTAAGGTGTATGCAGAAGCATATAAATAAAGGTGGCTAGAATGGCTCAAGCTGCCTGCTGATGCTCAGATCATTTCGTTAGTTGTATTACCTAGGATTCGCTCGATCAATAATCTAACAAGCGTAGAATTCGTTACTATGAATAACCCTAAGGATGTCCTCGACTCATTTCAATCAAGAGGAGTTACTCGTCTAAGGTTCACCAAGTTCTCGCTTACCGTTTATACCTCAAACTCAAAAATATGTTTTGCTCCTTCAATTGTATAACTTTCCTTTAACTTGGACTTATCAACTAAATTCCAGTCAATTATGCAATTTGTGTTTCAAGTCAATTATATGCCATTCAGCCCTTATTCTGCAGTTATTTGTGTTTCAGTCTATATTCTAATCCATGACTTCGCTAACTCATATTATGACATTTCCTCAAAGATTTTCATTCCCAGCTGTTCTACCGTTATTCTTCTATCAACAAAAGCAAAAAAATAAACACACAATTTGGAATTCAAACAACATCAAACAAATCTGATTTTATTCAAGAATTTAAAAATAAATTGAGAATCAATGTGTCGGGAATGAGGAAGAGATGATGAGTCAATCGTAAGGTTTCTTCGAGGTGGTGGGTAAAATGTTTCGAGGATCCGTATCCAAATGTAGCCGATTAGTCAACTTGGGGAACTTCATTTCCATCCTCTTCTTCTTCTTTGCATTCTCCTTTTCCATCTGATCTTCAAGAATCAATTCATTTGTGAGGTCAACCTTCTTGTTTAGATCATCTCAGACGCTCCCACGTATTCGCTGTGGCGCTCCATTTATGTCATGGATTTCTAAAATTTGGATAGATTGTCAGTTAATCGATCCAAATTTTCCAAATGCAGCTTTCTCCTATAAGCATCATTACTATCCAAAGACTTTATCTCTTTCTTTTCATCTTCTCGAAGTCTTTCAACAATGACATGTAGGAACTTAAACCCCTTGATATGCTCCTTGCCTTAGCTTCGCTTCTCCGCATCCCTTTCCTCGATGAGTTTCAAGAGTGAGAGTCTCGATTAAACTGATTGTTGTAGAATGATTCATGACTAAGCTGCAGCTTTTTCAGCAGATCTCGATCTCTTCCCTCCATTTCCTTCTTGAAATTTGCTTCTTGATGCTCTAAGATATTTTTTATCTGTTCCTCTTTTCTGCTCAACTCCTCTTCCCATTTCTGCTCTCTTCTCTTCAACTCGTCTACATTCTCTGTTCATTTCCTTCCCACTGCTTATCTCTCTATTCTTAATTCGCCTCATATACTTCCTCTAAATTGCCGCTGAGGCTCGATTTCTTTTCTCTTTCTTCCATACTCTCTTCTCGCATAGAAATGAGCATTCCATTATCTCGTTATTTTCCGGGCTCCTCTGTAGCTTTCTCCCGGCTCTCTCAAACGATGCCATTGGGGGAGAACTGCCAAGGCGGTGAAATCTATAGGACTTCTGTCATCCGGGTGCCATCCTCGCAAACATGTGAGGTATCTCTCCGGTCGTGGTTTCGAATTTGTCTTTTCTCTTGACACCTATATATACTAAGTGCAATCAATGGCTCGTATCGAGGGTACACTTCCAGAATTTCGGTGGGTTCAAACCCTCTAGGAAGCATTTTTTTTTTTTTTTTGAGATTTTGAGCCAAAGAACAAAAGGAAAAACTCGAAAATGCTCGAATTATCTAAAATCGAACTCAAGTGAGATATTTATCGATCTCCACCGATAACTGATATTTCGCCAAACATCTAAATTTTGTTCTCGATTATAATTGGCTGGGCGATGAAGTTAATTATTGACTACACACTTAGCTCCACCTTAAGCCAAGTGGCGAATACTTAAGCCAAGAGTTTTTAGGTGATCTCTATAATAATGAAACTTTATCCAAGCGGACTCCACCTTACACACCGCACTGCAGGGTGAAATGACAAACCAAACCTTGTCGGACTTGGTGAAGTATATGATGGGCAAGGCAGACCTACTCAAATCTCTTTAGAGGTATGCACATGAGACTACTGTTTAAGTGTTAAACAAAGTCCAATCCAAGTCAGTTGTGGTTACTTCATATGGGATATGGACTAACAAGGATCCTTGTTTTTCTCACCTGAAAATATGGGGTTATCCAACTTATAAGAAGCGAACTTGTTAGGCTGTTCGAGGCTAAATCTAATAAATCGCTTTGTATGATATCTTAAAGAAATTTCGATATCAATTTATAACAACTGGAACAAAAGTTGTTTGTTTCAAAGTATACAATCTTCTTAGAGAAAGAGTTTCTTCTAAGAGAAGATGTTGGGAGCAAGGGTAACTCGTGAAGTTCAGTGCTCGAACAAACACATATCAACTAACTTAATCCAAAGGAATAAAAGAATTCATGACAACTAGTAAAGGTGAAGTGAAGTGAGGAAACATCTCAAAGTTTATAAAATTGTGCTAAGCTAGACATACGGAAACCACCTAAGGCCAAAAACCATCAATCAATAACATAAAACAAGATTTTATTTTCACATTTTGTAATATATATATATATATATATATATATATATATATATATATATATATATTATTACTATCCTAAACTTGGAGCTCTAGCAGAATGGTCAATCCACTAGTTATATGCTCAAAAATCTAAAGATTCCATATTGTTTTACTTAAATAGGCCTCCTAGTCAGGGAAAATAACCCTCCATGGTCAGCACACAACATTGTATACACATGCAATAGGCCTAGTCATGCTCCAAATCATTTGATCTTGTAGTTCTAAGAAGTCTATATGCAACTAAGCAAAACTCACATGCTTTGACATTACAAAAGCCATAGACCAAAAACATGAAATAAGAGTAGGCACCATCCCTCCTAAACTCAAACAAGCCTCTGATGAATATATGCCCAAACATATATAAAATGGCACATCGGCAATCATCCGTGCACCAAAACTTCCCACCAAATAGGAGTCACATTCATTAAATCCTAATAAAATTTCATTATCTTAAGATAGCATATATAAAAGAGAAAAAATACTAATGTTTCTACCAATATCCCATAAAATTATCATGTCTTAGAAAGTATTGACATAGGTAAATTCAAATATATATTTGCTATATTTATTAATGGAGAAAGGAATTGAATTAAAGGAATTTTAAACAGTGTGAGATTCCAAAAGGGAGCAAACAAGAGCCCCATGATGGAATATCCGATCCCATAGCCGCATTAGATTCCAAATCATCACAATTCGCCACTTTTATTCTTAAGATGCTTCTCCTTCTCCATCAATTGCTTTTGTTGGATGGTCGAACATAATATTGCTTCAAAGGGAAAGATTGGAAAACCAAAAATCTCTAATAGCGTTGATCTTCATCTTCCCATTCAAATCCCTAATCCAAATTTAAGCCATACTGGATCGTTAGCCAAATCACACAAAAACATAAATAGAGAAAAACATGAAAGGACACAATATTTGACGCCTTTGGATTTCCTTGGTATTCTGAGTGAAATTTTGAAGTCTTTTGAAGAATGTTTCTGAATTTTGAAACCCTATATGTGGCTGATATTTGAGGAAACATACGTATGGAAAAGAATATCTGAGTTCAAGCATAATTATATATTAATTTTTTAATTGATTTGAGATTTCTTAAGTCGAGTTCGAGTAGCCTCGATTTATTTTTTGAATGAAGTTTCAAACACATCCGAAAAAATAGTAAAAGCAAGCTCAATTGTTCAAATCGAGTTTGAGTTTCTAGTTTTAATTGAGTCATCGACCGACCTCAAGCCGAGCTCAGACGACTCTCATACACCCTACCTCAAATCAAGATCATAGAATGACTCAAAAGAGTTGATTTTTCAAATCTTTCAATTTATAGTGGGTGGCATTGCATATGTGCACGCCGTGTATAAGATACAACGATAGGTGGTCGAATTTAATCGGGGCTAAGAAGTTAGGAAGGAGTAATAAATAGCTAAGTCAACCATGTCAGTTTCACCGTCCATGGGCATCGAATTTAACAATCGAATGGGATAAATGATGGGCTTCGAGCCCATTAATTGAGATGAACCTTATTACCCATAACCATGCCTTATTAATTATTATTATTATTTATTGGTCAAGGGCCTATAATAGTTATTGACTTTTTGACTCTCAGAAATAACATAAAATACATTAATCGCCAACATCGGGCTCGGGGGAAGAAAAGTAGGATCGAGTCTCGATAATGATAGACAAGGTGTGGGATTAGCAGTTGGTGCTTGTCTAAACTAAATTTGAGAAGTAAGTTTAATGGAATTAGATTTTACTCTATTTTTTTGCTTGTGGCTCGATAATATCATCATTCATAATGAATGAACGATGAAGAAGAAGGTAGTAGAAACAAATATTCGTGAGTGATTAGGATGAAAATGGAAATCTAATAAATTTATGAATCATTATGAAATAGATTTAAGTGGCATCTTGAATTTGGGACAAATCTGGCTTTGATTGTTTGAATCCTACATTTCCTCCTACAGGTTTGATTTGGCCCAAATAAAATGCTTTTCTTTCGTTTATTTGAAATCCATTTAGGTCATTTATGTTATTTTGCACTCTCTTTATCTGTTCGGGTTTATCAAATTTTGATTTGTTCTTTTGTTTATCAGATTCGTTTGGTTTATGTTGTTGATTCTCAGGATTATTTTTTCTTAAAGCAATTGCTCTATGTTTACTTGAATCAGATGAAAGGGTTTGATAATGTGTATGAAATCTTTTCTTATCGTAGAATAGAAAATTAATATAGGAAAGTAATTGATGATTACTAATTTACTATAGGAAAATGTTTTTGGAATTTGTATACTATATCCATTATTGGTTTTCATTTTTGAATTTGAAATGTCGATTGATGGTCTTATTTGAGAAGCCCATGAATCATTGAGATAATATAGCCTTCAGCTTCTTGTAGCTTCTTTTCCGAATTACTATAGCCTCTTGCGCTATACTTAGTTAATTCCTCTATTCCGTGTTTAGAAAGCAACAAGGGAATGTAAATGTGTACTTCGAAAGAAGGCTAGGCTTGCACAATGTCATCCAAAACCCAATGATCCTTTTGTCTTGATTCATTAATTCCTTTCCTAGCGAAGTTACAAGGCCGGGAAACTGTATAACAAGAAATACTACACGATGGTGGTATGAATATCATTCGTTTCCCTCGTGATATTTCGTGCAATGGCTCTTACTAAAGCTTGTGGACTTATGATGACAATACCTAACACCAGCAAGGTACATCAAATTTTACTGATCAATATATTTTTGTCTTAAAACCCTTCTCATGTCGACTCAAGGCCGGAAATGGAATCGTGTCTTCTGCTTGTTCTGTCTAAAATAGTTTATTAGGCATTGGTTTTCTTGTCTTACCATTTTTAAATACAAACTAGTAATTTAATGGAGGCATGTTTTTTTTTTTTTTAAATCAGAAAGACATAAATCCATAGCTTTCATAATAATCACTATGAAAATTTATCTCTGATGTGATTCCAAAAGGACAGATAAATAAGAATAAATATTCTTTAAAGATTATTTATTATTACTTATAATAATTTATCAGGTCTTAGTAGCTAATATTTAATTTTTAAATATGAAAATAAATCTTCATTGGTTTTAGTAGATTTATAGAAAATTTTACGAGCTAGTAACATTAAAGTAGAATTTCACTATGTTTTAAAGACGCCGATGAGTTGGTGTGGGTTTGAATAGCTGAGGTGGACAAGGCGTGGAACCTGGCTGAAATAGTGTTTTTGAAAATGGGATGGGCAAGACTTGGAAAATATGGTGGGGAGTTTCTGATTTAGGCGAGGCTTCCATTTGGCCCTCACCTTACTACCCTTTTGTTCTATATCATGAATGCGGCTACAACAACTTAGGACTCTATGAGATTAATGAACTCTTAGAATTTCATTTATTTTTCATTGGAGGTTAGATGTTAGGTAATCACTAAAGTGTTCTTCATGCATCTTGATCTTGCCATAGGGTGTGATTAGCTTGGCACATAAAATTTACTTATATTATAAGGGTGGAGTTCTCACATAATTAATTGTTTTTCCATTAATCTGGTGTGACTAAACTTCAGATTACTGATTTATATGTGAAGACTCTCGAGTCAACTAACTATGTAAGGACCTATTCTTATGTGTATTTTTTAAATAATCGTTAATCATATATAACATAAAATAAAAGTGAATTATAATTTAGATAAATCATATAAGTTTTATAAAATATAAAATAAATTTTATAGATACTGATATGGATATGTTAAAATAATTTTTTCTATTAGAGTTCTGAATGGATGACATAAATACTATACTTTAGATATAGAAGAAGTTGAGCCCTAATAGAAGAATATGATAAAACTTTTTATAAAGTTCACTACACAAGCTATTTTATATAATTTGATTTAAATTACTAAAAATATAAAAAGATAATAAAGAATTCTGACCTTTGGCATTTTTTTAATTATATTAATGAAGTAAGTTCACAATACATTTGTAAATGAAACTTCAATAATAAACTAAAACTTATATTAATTAATAATCAATACTATGCATTATGGATTTAGATATATTTCCTTTAATCTGATTTATTTATATTTTATATAATATATAATACTTTATCATCACAATATTTAATACATTTGAGATAAATATTTTATTTATCAATACTCTGAAGCATTTTAATTATTAATTATTGTTTTTATATGTCAACTCCTTTTCCATTAGTGGATATGGTTTTAAGGCTTTTGTATTGATTATAGTTAATTTTTTTTGCACGAGGTTGCCTTTGAAAATTAATTTTCTATTTAGCCAAGCTGCATGAAGCGCTTTGTTGGACACCAAGGCACACTATTGTCCGTATATAAAAATGAATTTGGGTTAAAAGAAGTGAATATTTGCTAAGGATTTTTTTTGTTATTGTAACTTTTTACTTATGAAATGTTGTTATTCAAGAAATAATAAGTTCTCTCTATTTATGATTAAAAAATAAATTTGAGTATGGATCATAACATATATATTTTTTTCTCATTTGTAATTTGATTGAGTGCAAATAATCTGTAAATTAAGCGTGCTTCTAAGCAATACGCTTGTCAGGAAAACAAAATTTTTAAATAGATTTATTACAATGATTGTTATTTTTATTTTTGAATATATATAGTCTAAACACACTAATAAATTAAAAATGAAATGAATTTCTTTTTTTATTTCTATTTCTTATTCTATAACATAAATATATATCTTAGAATGGCGACAGAGGCTCTGGTTTCCTCACGCTGTGGAGAGAGAGCAGAAAAGATTCCAGCAGACAAGCTCATTCAAGCAAAATTAAGGTGTAAGGCACAAAGGCACAGAGATCTATATGGCGTAATGCTTCTCGGAAGAGGCGACAAGAAGCAAGAAGATTCTAGGGTGCGTGAATCGGTTTCGATATCCCAGTTTTGGCTTTTACAATGCCGAGGATATCATAGACATGTTCATCCTAATGCGCAAATTCTTGAGAAGAAACTTTTCAAGTGTGGCTTCAAAAGTCGATAAACCGCTACAAGGTTGGCAAAGAAAATCAAGCCTTACAACTCGCCTCCCTGACATCCCCAAATAATGAAGTTTCCTGAATAAAACATCGGAGAAGGAAGGAGCCTCACCTAAGAATCGATGTCGGCAGGTCCAAGACATTCCTCTCCTCATGGAAGAACATGTCACAGGCCTCGGAAAAGGAAGCTTACTTTAGCTATGAACTAAATTGACCTAAGGAGACCTAAGACGTCATGATTTCCTGAGCGGAACGGGCTGCATTGAAACAACCCTTGCTAAGAAAGTCTATAATCATAGACAGGTTGTGGAGTGCTTTCCAGATTGTCGTGCCTGGGCCTATGTGTCTCTAGAGACGTTTATATGAAAATTATTAAACAGCTGGTTTGTACATCCACAAAAGATCAACAAGTACTAGAGATGGTGGAGAAATTGCAAGAGCACGAATTGGGGGATTTCCTTCATGAACATCTGAAGGAGAAAAGGTATTTGATAGTTCGGATGATGTGGCTGAGTCAGTAGAGATCGGAATTGTCTTGCAAAGTAAGAAGAACGATCCCGACAATTTCTGGAATGTGTTCCCGATCAGGGGTAACGGCAGCAGACATTTCTCACAACTCGAGACAAGGATGTTGCTTTGCATGCAGATGCTCGCTCTACTCCCCAGAAATGCAACTTCTTTCCAAACAAAAGAGCTGAACTTGTTTTCAGGAAGGCATTCTCGATCATGTTGATGCCGATAGATATCCCAGACGGTGCAACTCGGGCGAGATGGACAAATGTAATGGCTTACCGTTAGGCCATAGTTGTATCGAGGTTTGTTGTAGAGAGATATGTCACATACGTATCGAGGAAGGTACATGACAACATTAATGCGCATTCGCTAAAGAAGGCTCCCAAACTGAGTAATGGCTTGCCGAATCAGCTACATCGATTTGCCCTCTTATTTGAAAGGAAAACCATGCTTTCTACACTTAAGCCTCTTCCCGTAGGATTATGTCATCTCCACAAGAAAACTGCCTTTGTGGATCGTCAAGGTTTTGTACCATTCAATGGCAAGCCGATCAACAAAGCACGAAAGTCACTTCGCCGAGGTTTACTCGAATGAATTAATCAATAGAAACTTGATTCAAGTGGTAAGAATGAGTGTCAATGCGAGGGTCAGGAATGTCTGGGTTCATGACTCATGCGAGAGTCACATTAGAAAGGCCAAAGAGCAAAACTTCTTCATAACTCATGATATTGCAGATCCTCTATCCTCTTCCACCAGTAATTCATCTTTATTTTCATCTAAATGCCGTCCACAAAGTATTTATTCTGACATGGAGAGGTATGCTTCTGTTGAACACAATACTCCATACCTACGGTCTCTCTTGTTTTTCAATTCATTTAAGGTACTTGGGATTAAGGCATACTGGTCTTAAATTGCTTCCACTATCCATTGGCAACCTAAGGAGTTTGCAAACATTGGATGTTAACAACCTAAGGGCTGAATCATATCTTGAATCCGAAATTGCATGTTTCTCGCAAATGGGTTTCCCCTAACTCAAGTACTTCAACTTTTCGAGTTGGATACAGTGATTAAGTTGAATATAGAGAATGGAGTAAATACCATGGCTTATGCAACTGTTACTGTCGCTTTCAACAAGGATCTCTCCGTTGATAAGTCACAAATTTGGTGGAGGTGAAAATTACATCGATTCCATGATCCCTTCTTTTCACCATTCGCAAGATTTTAAGCACCTATCATCTAGAAAAATATCATCAGACATCATTCATGGTAACTACCTTTACCCATCTACTTTGGACCCCTTCAATTTCCAATTTTGTTGTGCCTATTATATTGGTTGTTAAATTAACATATATAAGAGTTCTTATATATGTCGAAAATTTTCATATCAATGAATGTAAATGCAATAAACATCAAAAAAGTGATGGAATATGTGTTTATAAAAGTTGTAAAATTACTACCTATCAATTATGTCTTAAATTAACATGTAAGACCAATGTAATACTCATGCTATGTTAAAAAAGTTATATCATATTTGAAAATGAACCTGGTGGTTGGAATTCTAACATTGTACTCTCTTGAATTTGTACATTACTGAAAGCCTTTTATGCCATAATCTTTCGATCACATCTTTTTATTTTCATCAGATTAGTGTTGATATCTTAATAGCATCTGAGCGTAACTCAATTTAAAAGTATAAAGAAATGCTTTTCTCATTCAATCCATACTAGAAAATGGCACTACAACCTACTTTCCAATAAAAGTAAGATGTTAAAATAATTTAAATTAATTATATCTCTTCAAAGATTAATGTAAAGATGAGTTTTGTTTTCAATTATTTTATAGTTCTTTTAATCAGCTAACATGTCTTGTTTGGGTTTTCTATTTATTTCAGACAACTAATAGAAATGGTCAAAAAGAATTTTGGACACTGTGAGAAAAGGTAAGCCTGAACTCCCTCTCAACCTGGCTGATGATCGCCTGGGTGCGCTGTATGTGGTATATATATATATATATATATATATATATATATATATATATATATATATATATATATATATATATATATATATATATTGTTTAACTTGGCACACAAGATCCTCTCTACTCTATTAGATTCCTACCATGTAATGCATGTTTAATTACTTCCAGCTAATTATATCATTAACTTCGCATAACAAGATCCTCTACACTATTAGATTCTACCACATGTAATGCATGTTTAATTACTTCAGCTAATTAATAAAGGTTGCATTAGCTTAGTGATTGTCGACATGTGTCGCAAATGTGTCTAACAAAGAAATTCGTAACTCAAGAAAGGGTCAAGTGAAATGATAGGACCCATCTTTTCACGCCGGGACTTACTACAGAAAAAGGAAGCTAAATCACGACTAAATGGATTAGACATGGCTTGAAAGCTCCGTCGAGTTCTACTGAATCCAAGAAACTTCGAATGAACGTATCGAATTGTTATATATTTTTGTATAATTTCTTTAAAATGATGTTTGGTTTCCTAAAATTCAAAAGGACTTTTGCAGGAAGTGGATTGAACTCTCCTCGATGTAAGTCGGCCCCATGGTTCGACTCTGGGTTCATATCGACCATCAAATAAAATAGTGCTTTTGCAAACAAAATTAATAGAAGGGGTGAAATAGGCATTTCGGAGTTCCCTAATTGACCAAGTTGAATAAAGAGATTCGCAATAAAATAGCCGCAGATCTCTAAACTTTTTGCAAAATCATGGAGGTAGACATCATCTGCATCGATTATTTTCTTCACATCCTTTGGGAGATGCTCCTCTACATAAGCCCGAACTGGTGACTGTAAATATACACCAAGGTGCCTAACTTCATTCTCTTTCTCTCTACTCCCCTTGCTCTGCTTTTTTTGTCATTTACCAACATATTACTTTTCAGCTAATTAAAATGATATTTATATCCATTTCTGGACCTACAGAAACAATGCCAGGATTTCAATTTAACCGTGAATAAGGTGAGTATTTAGAACTTATTTTCATTTAAGATGATTGATAGGGCCCGAGAAGAAAAATTGTATTCAAACTCGTTGGGTCTGTTTTGTCGTATACCCATCGCTTGTGTTTGTGATGGGAGGACAAGAACAGATAACAATAATGCATGTTAGACCTCTCGTTAACTGCACGGCCGAATCAAGCTTACACCATCCATTTAGCGATCAAGTACTCCACTCAAGTACAAATTGTGTTTATGGATGAATATTTCGAATATGTAATCTAGGTAGTCCTTGTTTGGTCAACACGTAAACTATGAGTATACTAAATTTCTAGAGACCCAATAATCTTGCTCCGACACCACTCGGTTGAAGGAAGACGAAGGAAGATGAAGGAAAACTTGAAGATAGGAGAGACTAGATGATGAGGGGGAAGATGCTACTTATATTATTGAAGGCTTCTTGTTTTTGGCTTTGATTACAAAATCAAGAGATCACCCTTATTTATACTATTAACACCTTCAACCAATAGCTAGGATTGTTCCAACACAAATATAATCTAATGGTTACAAATGAGTATCTAGAATTCTTCCTAGAAGTCCAAACCTAATCTCATTCTAGAGAACTCTAGGAAATATCTAGAATAGACTTCTAGAAGTTGGGCTCTCTTATGTTTCCTACACTTTGGGCTTTTACTTAAACTCCTAAAACCCAAAAACTTAGGACCCAAAATCATTTCAATCTGCACCCAAAATACAAATCAAGTTTATATTTTATGTGTATTCTTTTATTTTTCTTCTTCGATTCTTATATCACCATTCTCGCTTCGATGCTCAATGCGCTTTTAATCCATAGATCGATTTCTAAATGATGGAGCCTAACTGTGATCACAGACTGTCTCGAGCCTAAATACCACTTGAACCGGAAGAACATAACTTCACAGCAAAAAGACTTCCGTGATAGATTCTACACTCAAATCATCACTTGTGTAAACCCATTCACTTCAAGTAGATAAAAGAAAAACCAAGCAAGAGACTGAAATCAATAATGGAGTGGCTTCATTACAAGAGAAGGGGACAGAGCGAAACATGGGTGGACAAGGCGTAATTCCTCAATAACACTTCACACCCTCTCCCATTACTAGCCATTTTCGCCCTGATTCAGCTCTCTTTGTTGTCACTCTCCACCATACGTCATGTCTTGCATATATGAAACTCGCCATTTATGACTAAGTACTCCTACCGCTACAAATCGGGTTTTCATGGATGAATAGTTTTGAATAATGGCCATCTAGTAGTCGTTACTGGGATACATCCAACATGAAATCCATTAATGAACGTACTAAGAAACTTGGCCTAGTTATACTTACAGACACATGAAATCCATTATATCTACATTCATCTCCTACCTTCATTCCCTGGATTCTTTTTCTAATCTGGGATGAAATCAACAAAGGGTTTGCATTAGAGTATATTTAAGATTTCTTTTTATCAAGTTTTTGCAATTACATTTTGTCCTTATATTAGTATATGTACCACAACTTTTCTAATAATATTCAAGTCTTTTTATAATGTGTGGTATCAAAGCCTCAAGCTTAACAACAAAAAAATAACCTAACCCTAGTCGCCGTTGCCGCCCATCACAAGCGGTTGTGATCCATCGACGACTTTCACCAAAAGGCAACAACTCTTACTTCTTCACTCTTCCTGCAGGAATGTAAATATATACTTTACTCAGAAGTTGCGAAACTAACTAGGAATGTTAGACAACATACTAGTTGTATATCTAGCTCTTTGTATTTATACATGTTTAGATCAATGAAAAACTAAAGGAATTCATTTATCAAATTTCCCTATTTGTTCTTTTTATATGGTATCAGAGTTTGGTTTGGCAAGAGGTCGTAGTTTCAAGCCACAATTTTGCAATTTCTTCTCTATTTATTGATTTGTAAGTCCATGGACGACTATATTTGGTTTATTTGACTCTCCACATGTGGGTATGAGGCTCCACATGATGGAGTTAAAGACATTATATTCGTATTAAACGCAAATCCTTTAAAGAGTTCGCATTGTTAGCTAATAGATCCTATAATTCGCACTTTAAATGATAGTGTGTGAGCATGTTTTAAGGCATTCGCACTTCTCAATTAAGGAGCGAACTTCGCACCTCAACTAATAAGGGTGTGGAACACTTAACTAATTCACTTTATTCCTTTTTCACCCTCGATTTTGATTTGTAATTGCATAATAAGACTTGAAACATGATCGGAAAGCTGTTAGGTCATGTCTTTACCAATATATATGAGGTTATAACTGCAAAAACGTACATACTAGTTTTGGGGAGATTAAACAACCTCTAATATAGGATGTTCTTAGTTTTGGTTAGATTTTGTAGATTTCAAAGAACAGTTTAGTTGATTTCTGTTTTTCTTTTAATAAAAATATTTTTCTTCGCTTGCGGGCACTTGATGAGAGCCAGATGGTGGACAGATTACTCTCCAACATGCCTGCACTTCTAACCCGGAGAAGCGACTAGGGGTTTCCAAAACCCATGGGGATGAGGGTAAACGATTTCAACACCAAAGGTACTACGACCTTTGAATTTTGGGATCTCAGGCGTCTCTGATCTGGTCAAGGTTTATGAGACTCAAACTCATGAAACATGGGTATAAATATTATTATGAGTTTTCCATGCTAGAATATTCGTTTCTGACACTTGCTAATCCCAAGATAAGATCAGTTGTCATTCAATTTATCCTTCACCAACCGCTAACAAAAATTATCTCTTCAGCTAGATTTCAAAGAACCTGGGGCTTGGAAGTGGAGCCGTGAATACGGGTTGAGCCGATGGGCCACCCACTCGCCCAAAGTTTCTGAGGGTCGATGTAACCAGGTCCAATAAAATGAGCCTATCGCCCGACCGGAATAGCCTCGCATCCCATTAGTGGTTAGGGTCGAGCCACCAATAAGCCCGAATATGCCTAATTTTTAAAGGATATTTATGTTATTTAAAGAAAATTAAATTTTTTTCTCTTAAATTCAAGTTTTAACCTCAGTTGTGGACTCCTGATATGATTCCTTGATGGGGTTGTGGTAGTTAGTTAGGTTATGATAATATTTAGCATTATTTACTTGTTTACGTATATTTAAGACTCTAAATATTATTATATTATTCCAGTTCTATCATTTTTGTGTATTAAATACTATTACTTATTTCCATGTTGTTATTTTTATTTAAAGAATGGTAAATAGAAAATATGTATTTTAGCAATTTTTTTTAATATTCTGGCCCATTTTGGCTAGCAACTCGTGGTAATGGGTTGGGCTAGTCAAAATATGGCTCGAATAAAAGTGGGCCGAATTCGTCCCATTTCCAAAATCTAGTAGGAAGCCCAAAACAGAATTTCAAGAGGTTAAACTATGCTTACTACGCCTAGAATCTGCACCAAAATAATTTCAAGAAGAAGAAGAATTGAGTAAATCACCAAGAATGGAAATCCCAATGAAGCAAAACCTCGAGGACTCCTTTCAATTTATTCTCTATATTTTTAGTTAATTACATTTATAAATCACTCAATAAAATCATACAAACCAAAATAGATAAAACATATAATTAGGAAGAATTCATCAAATCCATCCTTAATGGTTGACCCTGTGAGCCACTATACCCTACAAGTAACTACGTTACCTCTAAGGTGGAACTAGGTCTTATAAATTTTGTGGTCCGATTCACCTACCACAAGTCTCGACGGGCCGTAAAAGCCGCGCCGAGTGACACTCAGAATATTCGGGATTCTCGCTTCATTTCCCAAGCACCGAAGTGATTGGGGCCCATGGAGCTCTTCTATCGATTTGCCTCCACTGTGGTCGCCGGCCACTCACCAAGTGATCCTCCAAACACCCGCTCCCTTTGTCCGACAAATAAACATCGGGCGATGGGGGCCCATCGACCCAAGACATACATAGCCTTTTCCTAATGATTACCATTTTTATTTTACTTTTTCGCCTTCTACTATGTTCTGCTTGTTCTCATTGACCGACCGATCTCTGGCCGCATAGCCCGACCTGAGCGTCTGAGTCGAAAAGACAACATTTCTAGTCAAGTATAAATTTTATCATTTCCAAATCAAAGTAATTTTTACCCTTGTATCCAAAGGATTATGTAGAAAAACTCGATGCCCCAACAGGAATAAATTTGGTTTGTCAAGCAAAAGTTGAATCATAATATGCACCACACAAAAACAACGAAGATGTGAGTATAAGGGCTTCTTTTCATTTAACAATTAAGATCTTTGTTGGACAAGAATGGTGATGGTGTTCTATTAATTAAGTGAATCATAGCAAAAACACATTCACACCAATAACTAAGAGGAACATTCTATTAAAGAGAAGTGCTTGTCTCAGATTAAGGATGTAAAGCTTCTTTCAACAACAAAATTTTGTTCAAGAGTTTCACACAAGAATGGAAAGATAGGAATTCCTTTGAATTAAAGAAATCATGGAGCACTAACTCAAGAGCGCACTGATCTAACGGATTTGTTGGTACTCAGAGTGTGTGGAAATCAAATTATAAAATTATGGAAACAATATAATATCCGGATTTTTAGTTAAAAAGGATACACCCATGTAGCTCTAGTACAATCATCAACAATGGTGAGAAAAATATATATGACCAACTCATGTTAACATAGAATGGACAACAAACATCAATATGGCCTAAATTAAAAGGATGCGAAGACATGGTTATTTGAAATGAAGGGCAAACGCCTTGCTACAAATGAAAATTTCGACTATGAAGACAAAGTTGATAGACAGAATTTGGGAGATTGAGGAATTGAAATTGGTTGAGTCTCAACCAGCCCATAGTTCGACGTTGAAGTTACAAACCTGTGCAAGCAATTAATTGTTGTACTTAACTGGTGGTGAGTGATCTATGTGATGGAGATGAATTCAAAGTAACCGTAGCCTTACAGAATTTAGTGTTTTGCATTAAACAAAAGAGATATATTTAATAGAGTTATTGGCCATTTGATTTGAATGGGTCTTGATTCGGGGCTTGCACTAAAAGGGGAATCCATGAAGTCTCGTAACACTCTGCCTACGGTGTGTCCAACTAACTCCACAATGGGTACACTACGGTCGATCTCGCCGCTTGTTGCTAGAATGTTACCTGAGAATATTGGTTTTTGAAAAAATTATCTATTGGAAGATTTTCATAAGGATATTTTATTATCCTTTCGATGATTTATGTCATTAGAAGATTTTGATTTACAAAATTAGTTTAATTTTCTCAGGAGCATATCTGTGACAACCAAGATTCTTAAGGTATATTTTGAATATGTCATTTACATGTGGGGTTTTAGGAGCCCTACATGTGAATGGATAGTAAATATCTTGGTCCGAGTTCGATGTTACAACAACCATATTTTGTATTCAAGAAGAAAAGATGTCAGTGGAGTGTTTGATTACTTTTACCTCTTATAACTAATCAGATCACGCCTTTTATCCGTTTTGAACCATATCGATCCTTTCTTCAATTTACTACAACAAAGGGAGCTTATGTTACATCATACAACCTGGCAAAGAGGAATGTTCCAAGTACATTATAATAATTTTCCTATATATCCTCCCAACATAAGAAGTGGTATTTGAAAAGAGCCAACCAAGTTTTAAAGTTTCATAATGTCAAATTACAAAGAACAAAAGATGGCATCCACCAAAGAAAGCACCACAACACAAGGCCTACAAAACGCGGCAAAGATTTTCATGGCAAGAGCTGCGACATCCTCGAATACAAGAAGGAACGCAAAGACTTTGAAATGCATTTAGAGTCAAACCGACATCCACTAGGGAAAAAGTATTTAAGGATGGACCATAAATACATTATAGAATTCAATGAACAAGAAAAAACAAGACAAGCTTTATATACAAGGATATGAAAAGTACTATCAAATGAATTCTAAAATTAAGACAAAGAGAAGATATTGCCCATAATAAAGATGATGCAACCCATTTAGAAATTTTGATAACAAAGTCAATTACCAATTAACTATCCAAATGACTTGTTACATAGAATTGATGTAATACAATCCAGATTACAGTGTTAATAATAATTTTCAGAACATTGCCAATGCTCAATTGCACTGGTTCAAACAAAATTCAGCTCCTCACGCATTATTGTTCAAGAAAGTTAGCTAACTGTTCCAAAGCCTGTTTGGAGCTTGCTAATGTTAGACCTGCGGGCAAAGACATACGTATCAATATTAAACTTTATATGTATAGAAGTAAACACATGCATATATGTAATCGAATCTAATAGTATTGCATCATTAAGTAAATATGCAAACTTAAAACCATGACTAATACTTGCCAAAATTACTAGGTCAGGGCTTGATTGAAACCATATCAAAGTAATTAATTACGTATCAAAAAACATATATACACACTCCAAAAAACCATCCAAATAGATAAAAGGGAGTTCAAGGTTTACCTTTGACGACATATGCATTCCACCTTCTCGCACCGCTATCCTTAAATAATTTGATACCAATATATTGAGGGGTACAACAAAATTGGTAAATGAAGGGATCCAAAAAGTAGATAGGTGATGGTAGCTACCTTGCCAACCCCAAAAGGAATCTTCAATTTTGTGGAACAAGACTTCCAGCCGCGAACGAGGAAAACGGAATTCCTACCTCTACCAAATTTAGCACCATTAAGTCCAAAGATCTCGTTTTGAAATTATCAAACTCTAGCCGCATGTCATGGCATCACGCCTTTCAATATATCCAAACTGCACAATTCCTTGAACCTCAAAAGTTGGAAGTATTTGGAGTCGAGGAACCCATCTCAAGTAGACATGCATTCCTTTCGAGATATGATCCAAATTCTACCCGAGTCAACAATTCGAAGCTTCTCCAAATGGGCATAGATCACATTCTAGCCTACACGCTCCAATGTCAATTGAGAAAGATTCCGAGGAAATTTAAAGGTTTCAAATAATTTTGCATGCGCTCCTTTATGTCCAACTTGGCAAGACGGGGGCAAGAGCTCATGGCAAGGGATGGAATGCTAGACTCCATCTGATGTCTGAGGTACAAGGATTTAAGACTACTACGTAGCTCGCAATGGAGTTTGAAAATCAACCTCTTCTACCAAATTTCACATCTTCCTTCTATTTTTAGCTTCAAGACAAGCATCCTGCTCAATCTGTTCCTGATCCACCGGTTGGTTGCTGCGCCCTATAGAAATTTAAGATTTCTGACCGTGATCACTAATGACCGATTCTTTTCGCTTCCTCAATGTAAAGATATCTCATGTTTGTAATCTTCCAAATGACATCCGCACTCGCTTAAGATTATTTATATCCAAAGTCCGCAAATTCCTTAAGTTGCCTATGATAGTGGAAGCATTTTTAGTCCAAAGATGTCTTAATCCCAAGTACCTTAAATGTATCACTCCCCAACATACTGTACATTTTCGATTCCTGCATCTTCCAAACCTTGCACTCTAAGCACTTTGAAGCATTTGGTACGAAATCTAGCAGATATTTGATAAATTCCCCCAAATTGAAATATAAGAGAGAACGAAGGTATGGAGGAGGTAGTGTTCAATGGAAGCACACCTCTCAAAGTCGAATAAATACTTTGTCGACTCGGATTTCAAGGAAAATAGAGAAGGACTAATGAGGGAAGAGATGAGGATCTACTACAACATTAGTTCCAATGAAGTTGTGCTCTTGCCTTTTCAATAGCCAACTCTTGTATGAAGTCATGAACCCGCATTCCATGTCCCTGCAGCCAACACTCGCATCACCACTTGAATCAAGTTTCATCGGGATTAACCTGCTCAAGTAAATCTCACCGTGTGTCTTCATTGGTCGATCTCGGGTCGCAACACAAAAACCTCTCGAATCCAATAAAAGGAGGAAGCTGTGAGATGACATAATCTTTCCTCGGGGAAGAGGCTTAAGCACAAAGCATGGTTTCAAGTAAGAGGGCAAACTGATGTAGCTCAAGTCTCAAAGATTACCCCCACCATTCGCCTCTTTAGCAAGGTACGACTCACAAGTATCATGCACCTTCTTCCACCTCTATGTGTGACATATTTTTCACAATGCACTCCCAAGAATACGATTTGCCAACGGTAAACCGTTACATTTATCAACCATCTTCCCAAGCTCCTTCAAACTGCAAATAGCTCTCAAGACTAATATCAAGGAGCCTTCCGACCTAACAAGTCCCAAATTTTGAAAGAAGTCGTGATTTCCCTGTGGAATAGAACGAACGATCCTGGTGCAGCTACTCCTTATATCGAAGCTGTGAGCAAGATTCTACGTCTCTTGCCCCCATCCAACACACTTCCATGTAATCTGGCACAATACGTTTTTCAGAAGACAACTCCAATCGTGCCAGGCTCATACACCAACCCGTAGAACGAATGAATATCCGTTATCCTTCGATGTCCAGTTTAGCTGAAATCCCCCAACTCAGGCTCGCAATTTCTCCGCCATCTCCACTTGCTCACACGTCACGCCAACACGTGCCCAACCATGTTCTTTTGTGGATGAACAAATTTGTTTAATAATCAGATATAAACTCTAGGTCTACAATCTGGGACACATAAGCCTGTGCACTATAATCCGGAAAGCACCCAACTTGGCATGATCATAGACTTTCTTAGTAAGTGTCATTTTGCCAATGCCACCCATTCCCACTAGGGAAATCACGCATGCTTTTGGTCTCTACCGATCACCGGTTCAATAAGCTTATACGCTCTATCTTCCGTGCCCACAACAATGTTCTTCTCGCATGAGGAAGGACCGTCTCGCATCCCGTGAAGACTGAGCCGAACTACCAGGTCGCTCCTTCCCACTTTTATTCCAAGCGCTCTGCCTATTTGAAAATGTCTTCGAGGCCAGTTGGAGGTTTCAACTTTCTTCCCAACCTTATAGCGTGGTTGGTCACCTTTTCAAGGCACGCTCGAGAAAGGAATGCGAATTTCAATGACTCGGCATTCAGATGGAACATGCCCTATGATGTCTCAGATCATAAACAAATTTCTTCCATCTCTCGTAAAACCCAAGCACGTGACTCTCCAGATTCCTTCTCATTTCTGTCCGCTCTCTTTCCAAGATAGCTAATCGAAGACGCTCTTGATTCTGTGAAGCTCAGTCACTTGTCCGCGCACACCTCAGCAACTTGTCGAATTAGCATGTCACCCCATCCTCTCGACAAAGAAGGAAACAAGTGAGCTCTTCACAATGTAATTGTTTGGCTCAACATGCAGAGGTAACATCATATCGTTAACACTAGAGATTCCTTCAAATACCTTGCCTGTGCCAAGAACAACTGTTTCCTTCCAATAACAATATAATGAAAAATTATGTGATTGTTCAAATTCAATCGAAGGATGTGAAAGGAAAAGGATAAGATCAAAACGATAGTAGAAAAGCATGAGCTAATGATTGTAATTTCATCCAATCACCATGAATTAATACTGGTATATCACAACGCACCTGGTTAGTCACCACTAGCCACCGCTTCTTTTAATTACATTTTACTTTAATTCATTCCCGTCAGTCTATAATTATATATCTTTTTGAAATACTTTTTTAGAACAGGCAAAAACATTTAAAAACAACTTAAAATATTTTTTTGAAAAACATATTGTTTTTATTGTTAGAAAATATAAAAACAATTTTATCATGAAATCCTTACTTTTCGGTTAAAAATAAAAAAAATTCTAAAAATAGCTTATCATATCTAGAAACCTCAGAGTTTCAAAGAAAATAATCTAAAAAGGAAAGAGCTTCAAGTCGAATCCATTTTTTTTTTTTTTTTTCACTCAATAATTTTATTATATTATAAATCAGCGTATTTAATTATAAAAATCATTTTAAAATAATTATTTTAAGCAATCATCGAAAAACTGTCATCATCCTTATAATAATAAGACTAATGAATGCTAAAAGCTCGACTGCACAAACTAGGTATAAAGAAGGAGAGATCCAGACTTTGAGTTCAATTAAATATAATTTATTAAAAAAGAGACATCTGCAGTTCGTCGAATCAAAACTGATATGTATACAAATTTATAACGTTATCACTAAAGTGACTTGATGACTAGTCCCCAAAGGACAATGTTATTAAACTGTTATCGTGTTCCTTTGGAAGCTATAGTATATTGACAAAAGAAATTGTTTCATTAAGAGTAAATCATTTTCTTATGTTTTGATCCAGCATACTTAGTGCAATGTCAACAAGTAGTGAAAATTTTGGATAAAATCCTATGTTCGATCCTATTGTAGATCCTCTAATAAATTCATAATCAACTACCTTGACTACTTTAAGCCCCACACTATTCGATGTTGATAGGCAATTGCTGGAATTAGTTTTTAAAAAGCCTTTCTAAATAATCAAACTAAGAAATGAATGAATAATAAATTAATTTAAATAATCGAAATAATGAAATAATAAATTTATAATCGAATAGCTTATCTATAAAGGGAACATTGAAAAAAATAAAGCTATTGTGAAGGAACACCCCACAAATATGACCGTACTTAAGCCATGAACCACAGATTTTAAAACTGGTCCAAGAATACGATAGTGTAGTCGATCTCTCCAAACCCCACCGCTCATCATCTCACCTTCACCGCTTTCTCTCGAATCTGGGTTAGATAACTACTTTAATCCGGGCAGTTCCTGCTCGTATTTTTCTTCTCAATACTTCACACCACAACATGGACTCCAAACCTTAGCTCCTTAAATAGAGTTTGCAGAGGTTTACACTACATCGGTTCACTACAAAAATTAGAACAAATTTCATCCTTTCCTCGATTAGATCTTTCCTAACACTAGATTAAATTCACTATTCGAATAGAGGTGAACTTCTCGCGATGTTTAAATTGATAACTCACTCAACTCTGTCTCACTTCAAGTGAAAAGAGATTTATCGATTTAAAAACATTGTTAATATTAGATCGACAATATCGATAGCATACCGTAAATTGCTTGCCACTCGTGAATGCCTGTGTCACTCGGGAGGGCCTCCGAAATCGAGCTTGAGACAATCCCATATGTGGGTATGAGAAGTTGACATTGGGATCAATTCAGAAAATACACAAAACCAGCAAGTAGATTCATAAACTGAAGTTCAACAATAATGAATAAAATTCTTCAGGAAAGATAATTTCTGACAATAACGTCAATTCAATGGAAGCTAGGTTTCTAAATTACTCGACACAATTCATACATTGGGTTTTTCATTGGATCAAAAAACTATCAGAAATCAAAATTGAAGTTCGAATCCAAAATTTGTCCGAGTTCAAGCAACCAGCAAGAATTTGAAGAAATATAACCGTGATTCAAATTAAAACTTTAACAGCCTAACGCTCGCATCCAAATTTAAACGAAAATAAAACATAATCTAAAAGAACAACAAAACAAAGAAAAGAAAATTAAAACATGAGCCTTCAAAGAACCCGCATCTCTTCAAGTCGCCAAGAGCTACGCCTTCAGTAGCGTACCGCAGATTTATGTGGTTCCTGGCGTCGTCTTTAATTTGGCGCACCTCATTGTGATTTCAAGTTAATCGCCCATTTGCCGACAGCGTCAGCGCATCAGTCCTTACGCGACCTTGTGGTCGCAGGTTTTGTTTAGTCATACATGTCTGCGAAATGACGCCGCGCATGCCTGATCTGCCGCACTTTTCGGAATCATGTCGCCGACGCCTTACCAACGCCGCGACATTAACCCTCGCATTTGATGTCGCAATCCGATCGTTGTCGACTCCGCCTTTGCAAAGGATGTCGCGAATCTTTTAAGATTTTGCACGATGTCGCGACATCCGTGTGTTGTCGCGACCTTCTTTCAAAGAATTTTCAATGCTCGCACCACCAACGATGCCCGAATTCTTTCTTCACCATCGTCATGTATCTTCTCGATCGATGTCACTTTCTGTCGAAGGATGTCGCTGACCTTTAATTTCTTTCGCGTCGATGTCACGACCGCTTCCAATTCAGTTGTTGATGCTCGCTGATCAGATCCATGTCGCACATCTCTGGCTCTCTTCTTTCTTCATCAAATTCTTCGTCAATTTTGAGTTTCTTTCGTTCCCGCCCGCTTTTGCTTTCAATAATACCGCTTTCGATTAGAGTTTTGCTGTTGCAACCCGAATATGTATTTTGCTTGCTGTCAAGGCTTCACGACATCAGTCCTTCTATCCTCACAGGCGCCTCTCCTACTACAACCTGTTTCACCAGCTATATCGTTAACGCCATCCACCTTCTCGCTCCTTTTCCGCAAAATCCTTCTTTTCTTGAATTCCTTGTGCATAACAGTTTGGTTAGTTATTCCATATTTTTGCACATAGCGCCTTTTAGATAAAATAAATCAGGTGCATGACTGAAATGGATGACTTGCCCATCAAACTCCCAAACTTAAAATTTATTGTCCTCAAGCAAAGAAAAGAAAGATTTGTTTGTCCTCAAACAAAAGGATTTTTCGTTATGTTTTGCAATTGCAACTAACAAATTTGAAAACTAAAATTGCATTCTTATTGTATCTAGCTTCAAGTCCAAGCTTGAAGGTTAGTTTTACTCAATCAAAATCAACTAAATTGTTGAGTTTGTTTCATAAATAGTAAAGTCAATTGATCCTGCTGAAAATTAGGTTGGTCTTCTTCCTCCTTTCTTAGTGAGTCAGCTAACCCTCTGAGGTCCTTCATAGTTTTGATCCTTTCAAGAATTTCCTAGTGTTTCTGTTGTTCATTGATCTCCTTACTAATGTAGGTAATTCCAACTTTCAAAATCAATCGTGTCTTTAGCTTGTAATGTTAGCTTTGGGTACGGGTGGGATGGATGGAATTTTAGGTTAAGATTACCCAAACTCTTCTTCTTAACTGCTGCCTTTCTTTTCCTAAGGTAACTTCAGATTTATTTCAAACTTCATCTTTGGGTATCTCTTTTGAATTTTTGTGTTTAAAACCTGTTTGTTCCAATTTCTCATTTGTATTTCTCATTGTTGAATCCTTTCTCACTATTTTTCAGAAAGCCTAATGTCTCTGGTTTTTTAGGCTTTCTAACACTCTTAGCGCTAACTTTGGGTTAGTAACTCCCATACCAAATACATTAGGGTACTGTGTTGAAACACCCCTAAGAACTTAATTGTTCAAGAGAGTTAGCCACAAGACAAAAAACTTCTTCCTTGCTTTCTTTTCAGATTATCTTGCTTAGATCTTTCTTTTCTTCACCCTTTCCATTTCTTTTTTAGTTCTCCAAAATATATTCCCCAAACTTTATTTCTTCCTCCCGCTTGAGTTCTTGGTATTCAGAGGTTCTTACCTGGGAGGATTAGCTATGTGCCATTTGGCTCGGGATTTCTAATCGCTTGTTTCAAGATAAAGAATGTTCGCTCAAATTCAAACTAAGGTGTATGCGTAAGCATATAAATAAAGGTGGCTAGAATGGCTCGTTGCCTACATGGCCCGTGATCATTTGTTAGTCAGATTATAGATTTCGCTCGATCAATAATCTAAACAAGTTATAGAATCTTTTGGTTAACTATGAATAACCCTAAGGATGTCCTTTTGACTCATTTCAATAAGAGATACTTGCCCAAGGTTCAACCAAGCTCTTTCACACTGCTTATACTCAAACTCAAAATATGTTTTGCTCCTTCAATTGTATAACTTTCCTTTTAACCCGGACTTATCAACTAAATCTAGTCACTATGCACTCAGTTCAAGTCAATTATATGCCATTCAGCCCTTATTCTGCAGTTATTTGTGTTTCAGTCTATATTCTAATCCATGACTTCAGCTACCTCATATTATGACATTTCAGCATTTTCATTCCTGAGCTAATTCTACCGTTATTCTTCTATCAACAAAAGCAAAAAATAAACACACAATTTGACTTCAAACAACATCGTTCAAATTTATATGGATCTGTACTGCAATACTGAGAACTGGCAGTCGGGAATGAGGGAAGAGATGGATGAGTCAATCGTAAGGTTTTCTTTCGAGGGAGGGGTAAAATGTTTAGAGGATCCGCATCCAAGTAGCCGTGATTGGGGTTGAACTTGGGAACCCATTTCCATCCTCTTCTTCTTTCTTTGCATTCTCCTTTTCCATCCGATCTTCAAGAATCAATTCATTTGTGAGGTCAACCTTCTTGTTTAGATCATCTCGCCTCGCTCCCAATGTATTCACAGGCGCCCATTCGCTATGACTTCTAAAATTTGGATAGATCAAGGTTAATCGTGATCCAAATTTTCCAGCCGAGCTTTCTCCTATAAGTTAATTAATACCATCCAACACTTATCTCTTTCTTTTCATCTTCTTCAAGTCTTTCAACAATGACATATGAGGAACTTAAACCCTTGATATGCTCCTTTGTCTTAGCTTCTCGTCTGCATCCCTTTCTTATGAGTTCGTGTGAGTTGAGAGTCTCATTAAACCGACATTGTGTAGAATGATTCATGACTAAGCTGCAGCTTTTTCAGCAGATCTTGATCTCTTCCCTCCATTTCCTTCAAATTTGGCTCGATGCCTGCAAGATATTTTTATCTGCCTCCTCTTTCCTCGCTCAACCTCTCTTCCCATTTCGCTCTTCTCTTTCAACTCGTCTATGCATTTCGCTGCTCATTTCCTCTTCCCACTATTTATCTATTCTTCTTAATTCTGCCTCATATCCTTCCTCTCTAAATTGCAGTTGGAGGCTCCATTTCTTTCTCTTTCTTCCATACTTTTCCCGTAGATAGAAATGAGCATCTCCATTATCCTGGTTATTTTCCTGGGCCTCTAGAGCTTCTCCGGGTTTCGAATCCATGTTTCTCATTGGGGAGAACCGCCAAGGGTGGTGAAATCTATAGGACTGGGCTATCCGGGTGCCATATCCTCTCAAAACATAGAGGTATATTCCTTTCGCCGTGTTTCTGAATTTGTTCTTCGATTTTCAAACTAATAGGTGTCCTCTCTTCTTGTCTCAAATTTCCTCCTCATCTCCGGAATCGCTCCACTATGACCCCCTTTTCTTTTGATTTCGCCCCTCGCTTATCCCAAATGTGGCTAATGGTGAAGCATCGGGGCACTCCCTTTCTTCTTCTACCCAATCTTCCCTTCACACCAGCCCTTATACATAACCGTGATGGTTGCTGGTGGAATCAGTTCTTTGTTTCCATCAGCATATTTCAATATGGAGTTCTCAATGATGGCTCAGCATTCAAATTTTATAAATTCTTCAAGATGGCATAGAGAAGTACCGCTTCGTTCTCCACCGTATACATGCTTAGTAGGAACCGTAATTGAAGCCGTAAAATAAAACCATACTCTCGGGGCTTCTTCTCAAGTAGATCTTCCCTATTGAATCTTTTCTCCTGACCATGTCCCCATTTCAAATTCTTTACCATCCGTCGCCTTCTAGCTATCTTTCCGTTTGGCCGTTCACAACCCTTGCACTGGATCCATGCTTTCGACCCTCCATGCCGCATATCAGATTTATGGTCTCACCCATACGGAACCCAAAACCCTCGACGAAAAATGTAGTTCTCCTTTCTTCCAACAAGGTTGGAGTAAAATTCTTACACCGCCGCATACCCAGCTCTCTATAATGTTTCATGCACTTCCCCCACCCTCTGCCTTCATCACTCTTGAACTGGGAGATGAGCTGATCGAACTCTTCTCCTATAAAACCTTTTCCTCGCATAAGGCTTTTCCATATGGAATAAGCTTCTTCGGGATGAACTCATCTTCTTCTTCTTCTTTACGCCTCTCCTTTCCTTTCTCTTCGCCGCCTTGCAACTCATGACTCTAGGTTGTTCCAAGGCCTCGTTCCTCCGTAGTTTCCATGAACCTCCCTTTAGGTTCCGCATGAACCTCCCCCCGTAGGTTAAGAATGCCCTCCATGATTTCATTCGATTCTGACGAGGGCTAGTTCGCCATTAGAGATCAGAGGTTTGTATGAAGAAGTTTTGGTCTAGTGGTTTTCGAGATTTGAAAAAATCAGGAGAATACGGTCAAAAAGTTGTATTTGCTTCCAGGAAAATATGAGAGGCGGGAGATTCTACACTGCAATTCAATCATTATGGCTACTATTACTCACTAATTTCGCTGTCGTGCGACTTCAATGTCGTGTTGAAATTGGTGAAGTATCATTAAATTTAGGGTAAAATTAAAAAGTCATTTAAATTGCAATTCTTTCCTTATGTCGCGACATAAGATTGTTTGTCGCGACATACTTAAACTGTGGGAGGACAAGGTTATCACTCAAAGTGGCGACATCATGCACCATGCATTGTTGTTGTCACACCTCACCACTCTTTGAAGGAAGCCTGTTCTTCGTCAGCGACATAAATGTTTTGTCGCTGCATTAACCTATTTCATTTTTCTTCCTTCAAGATCGAATTGTTACTTACATCAACTTTGTCGCTAATTTCAATTTCGCTGCGGACATAAATTTCTTGTCGCGACTTAAATCTCATTTGCCCTATCTTTAATGAGATCATGTTTTTCATTCTGATTAATCGCCAGACTCATCATCAAATAAAACCATTTCAGCTTAATAAGAATTCAAACATGCATTCTATTCAATTTTCATGTAGTTTATGCAGGGAAAAGAATGCTTCTTTTTTTCAAATATCTCTCTTTTCGTGAATTGGCCGGAGTTGTCCTTTCGAAATTGTTCCTTCTCCCATTAATGCTTGATTCTTCATCTGCATATTGGAACAATTCCAGGAAGGATTAAATTCTCTGATCTAAAACTAACCTAGCAATTTCTAACAAATCATGACTAAAACAAAAAAAATATTTCAAAACAAGTAATTAAAACAATTTCACAATCTATATTAAGAATTCAAACATCGTATGTCGCTTCATGAGTCGCTTCCGTTATCTTTTAAATAGACTCTTTACCGCCATTATCCTGCTTTCTTCAATTTTCTTCATTCAGAACCAAGGCTTTATCTTCCAATTGCTTTTCCCCAAGGTAATGCTTTAATCTCTGACCATTAACTTTGAACTCCTCTTCCTTGCTGTTTCTAAGTGTCACTGCCCCAAATTGTGTGCTTGACACCACTGTAAATGGTCCACTCCATTTGGACTTCAGCTTTCCCGGAAAGAGCCTTAACTGAGTCACAAAAGACCTCGATCTCCTCGCCTTGAATTCCTTCCCCAAAATTCAACATGCCATTTTTTGTTTTATCCTAGACTCGCACTATCATAGTTTCATTCCTCAACTCTTCCAATTCATTTAGTCGAGTAGCCTATCTTCTAAGCAAATTTTTAAAGCTCAAATTAAGCTTCTTGATGGCCCACATAGCTTTGTATTCTAGTTTAAGAGGGAGGCGATATGGCTTGCCAAAGACCAATCTGTATGGGGACATCCTAATGGGAGTTTTCACGTCGCTCAGAAGCCCAGCGCATCACTGGGTTTCAAAGACCAATCTCTCCCCGCTTAACTTACAATTTTTTTCTTAATTTTCTTTATCTCATGGAAATTTCAGCTTGCCCATTTGTTTGAGGATGATAAGCCAAACTCATAATGTGTTGATACCATATCTCGTCATAAGTTTGTCAAACACCTTATTTGCAAATGGCTTCCTCCCATCACTAATGGATACCGGGTGTCCCAAATATGCCGAGAATATTTTGTAAAAACCCCATTGAATCGTATTGGCATCATTCTTGACATGTCGTTTACCCATTTTGATACATAATCCACAAATGGGGAGTATGTATATATTTCCAAATGAAACTGAAAAGGCCCTATAAAATCCATTCCCCATACATCAAACAATCACAGACCACTGTGATCACCTCAGGGCATCTCATGCTTTTGTCGATATTTCCCATTCTCCGGCATTGATCATAATGCCTTCACCCATTCAAACAAATTTTAAAAAATCATAGGTCAATAAAATCCGACCGCTAAGAATTCGCAGCCGCTTTATCTCCGCAAAGTGTCCCTCCATAGTATGATGAATGGCATTCTTTAAAATCTCGCTGTTTCACCTTCGTACACATCTCCTTATAATCAGATTGTAGCTCCTCTTTTAAACAATAATAATATCCTAAATGTAGATATACAAGTCCTTAGCCTTTTCTCTCTGTAGTTGAACTCGTACAGTCCCCACAAGCTAAGTAATTCACAATATCGATACTGTGGTGGTCGGAGGATGCTTGAAATAACCGTTCATCCGAAAATTTTCACTATTTCTCTCTCTTCTACGTTGGGTTTCTTTCTACTCTTGACAAGTGATCAGCCATCACATTGTCACTATCCTTTGTCTTTATTTCAAATCAAATTCCCGTAGTAATAATACCCATCCGATCAATCTCGCTTTGCTTCCTTTCTTTTGCCA
The DNA here is from genome assembly GCA_016808115.1 of Tetrastigma voinierianum. Taxonomy (NCBI): domain Eukaryota; kingdom Viridiplantae; phylum Streptophyta; class Magnoliopsida; order Vitales; family Vitaceae; genus Tetrastigma; species Tetrastigma voinierianum. The sequence goes on along the minus strand of JAEQBH010002311.1, from coordinate 120,208 downwards.
TTAGATATTTAATTGCTGCATGATCAGTGTGTATAACAACATGAGACCCCAAAATGTATGGCCTGAATTTTTCACATGCAAACACTATTGCTAGCATCTCCTTTTCAGTAGTAGAGTAATTCTCTTGTGCTTCATTAAAGGTTTTACTAGCATAGTAAATGGCCTTGAACACTTTTTCATCTTTCGTCCTAATACAGCTCTCATTGCAAATCACTGGCATCACACATGATTTCAAATTCTCTGTTCCATTATGGTTTTGCCATGATGGGAGCTTCAACTAGTCTGAATTTGATTTCTTCAAATGCTTTCTGGCAGGATTCATCAAAGTGGAACTTGGTATATTTTTCCAGCAATCTGCATAGTGGTCTAGCAACTTTTGAGAAGTCTCTGATAAATCTTCTATAAAATCCTACATATCCTAAGAAACTTCTGATTCCCTTGACTGTAGTGGGAGGCATTAAGTCTCTTATAATTGAAACTTTGCCCGGGTCTACTCTCAGTTTTTCCCGCGCAAATCACGGCCCTAAGACACCCATATTCAGAACCATAAATGGCATTTTTCCCACCCAGCCGCATTCTTGTCTTCGCACCTTTGAAGTACTCCGTCTGTGTTATGCGTGCATTGTTCAAAACTGGATCCATACACCGAAATCATCCATGAAGATCTCCATAATCTCTCTTCTCGCTAAATCGAAATATGCACATCATGCACCTTGAAGGTACCGTGAGCATTACACAATCCAAATGGCATTCTCCTAAAAGCAAAAAATTAAATGGGCATGTAAAAGTAGTTTTCTTCCTGGATTCTAGTGCAATAGCAATTTGATTATATCCAGACATTCATCAATAAACGTAATGAGGGTGTCCTGCCAACCTGTCTAGCATCTGATCAATGAAAGGTTAGGGAAAAATGATCCTTTCGCCAGTGTATTCAATTTTCTTCTGTAGTCAATACACACCCTCCATCCCGTCACAGCCTGTAGGAACTGGCTCATTCTTTCATTTCGACATGTTGAATCCACCCTTCTTGGGAACCACATGCACTGGGCTTACCCAAGAAATATCTGATATAGCACTGAATCCACCCTTTTTTTTCCTTACATTATTTAGAAACCAAACATAACTTAGATTAATTTTAGGAGGAGGGGAAAATCAAAGGACAAATTACTTAAATAGTTTAATATTACTTTGAATTAAACATCTAATATAAATATATATTTTTTCCAAATTTGAGGGCCACTGCCCCCTTCAAAGCCCTCGCTAGGTTCGCCCTCGACTATTATCAGAGAACTTGGATCAAATATATAAATATTAAATTCATAGTAATATCTATCCAAACTTGTGGGATGTCGAGTAAGTTACCATTGATTAAAACATTTGCCTAATAAGTTTGTGATATAATTCGTACATACCATAGTATGGACCTTATGAGTAAGTTTGTGACTATCATAGTAATGGACCTTTATGCTCGTGCATTTTCGCTATATAAACACACAGGCTTTATTATCTATCCGCCGCACTTTGTAATTTCTCTTAAATTGATAACGAAGCTTTCTCCTCTGCCCGTGGTTTTTTCCCACAAGGGTTTCAACGTAAATCTTATGTTTTTCCTTATTTTCATATTTTTATCGTGCCTTGATCATGTCGCAGACAAAGCCATTAGGTTTTTTCGATCCTATCAATGGCAACCATGAAATTCGAAATTCCCTTGTTGATCAAGTAGCACGGATTCGCTAGGCGTTAAGATGGTGTTGTTATCGCAAGAATCGAATTTGGATGAAGCATTGGTAGAGCTCGACAAGACGCTCATCATCGCTGACAAGAGGAGAAAGAACGTAAGGATTGTAAAGAACTATCTCAAATTCAACTTCATTTATCGAACCAGATTTTGCAAGACGTTTTGAAGGAGAAGACTATCGATGCTAAGATCAAGTTGGAAGAGTCAGGTATGACAAAAATCTACGAGTAAGTCAGGACTTCAAGTTAGTCGATCAGATACGCACGATGGCAGAAGGTACGCTCTTAGGAAGATCATCTACGACCTTTAAAGAAATTGTTGCAGATCTGAAAACTTTGGAGGTTAAATATGAAAAAGAAGAAGATCTGGGGTTAATGTTGTTGTGTTCGCTTCCTAATTCGTATGCGATTTTTAGAGATACGATTTTATATAGTCGTGATACCCTAACCCTAAATGAAGCCTATGGGGCTATGTTTTCTAAGGAGAAAATGGGGCGCACCAGGTAGGCTTGAAGAGCATGGAGATAGCCTATTTGTACATGGTAGGTCTAAGAGAAAAAATTCCGTGAAGAATAGAGGAAAAGGTCAAAATCCAAGAATTATAATAAAATCTGCAATTACTGCAAGAAAAATGGTTACATCAAGAAGGAGTGTTTCAAGCTGCAGAATAAGGAGAAGAAATTCGAGAACAAACAAGGAGAGAAATCTAGGAACCAGGAGACCCGCAGTTATGGAATCGATCATACTAATAGAGAACTTTTTGGTTGCATCGTATACCGATTTGAGAGAGCCGGTGAAAATCGATTTTAGATTCTACTCGTGATGTTTCCACATGACTTAATCGGGATCGGTTCTCTACATACGAACCCGTGCATAAAGGCGCGTTCATGGGTAACAATGCATCTTGTAAGATAGCAATGATGGGGACAGTCATGATTAAGATGTTTGATGGAGTAGTTCTTACTGGGTGATGTCGACATGTTCAAGGATTCGAAGGAATTTGATATCCCTAAGTGCAATTTCTCGACGCAGTGCGGTACAAATACACTGGTGAAGGTGGAGTTATGAAGATTAGTAAAGGAACCCTAGTTGTATGAGGGGTCACAAGACAACTAGCGTTAGTGTTATGTGGTTCTACTGCTCCAAGAGATGTTGTTGCATCTCAATGCTCATTATTGGGAGAGGGATGATATTACTTAAACTCGCACATGCATCTTGTAATGAGGAAAACCAGATGGCAAAGCTGAGTAGAAGAGAACTCAAATGCGTAAAAGTGTTATAGTTTTGTGAGCATTGTGTTTTTAGGAAACATAAGTGAGTTAGATTCTTCAGGCATTCATAAGTCAAAGGAGCCTTGACTATCTACATTCACCTTCGGGGACTCCGCAAAAGTCTCTTCTATGGGAGGTACTACTTATATGTTGACAATCATTGATAATTTCTCACGTAAGGTATGGATATTCTTCTTGAAACATGAAAGTGATGTGTTTTCAACATTCAAGGATTGGAAGACAAAGATTGAGAAGCAAACAGGGAGGCAGGTGAAGTGTTTTCGCACTGATAATGGGTTAGAGTTTTGTTCTGATGAGTTTAACACTCTTTGCAAGAAAGAGGGAATTATTAGACATCGTACAGTTCATCATACTCCACAATAGAATGGTGTAGCAGAGCGTATGAATAGGACTTTGATGGAGAAGGTCATATGCATGCTCTCTTATGCTCAGTTGCCGAAGTCTTTTTAGGCAAAAGTCACGTCCACTACATGTTATTTGATCAATTGTTCTCCCTCAAGTGCTATAGAGAAGAAGACTCCTCAAGAGGCATGGCTCCAGGCAGTCGTCCCACTATTCAAATTTTAAATTTTGGCGTCTATGTTTATAATGGGAAGTTAGAACCTAGATCAATGAAGTGTATATTTCGGTTATAACTGGGTGTGAAAGGCTATAAATCAGGGTGTCTAAACCAAGAAATTGGAAATTAGCAAAGATGTGATTTTTATGAGACTTCCATGATTCCTGGCTTCCTAGCTTCTACGCACTCTAGTGTTGAGACTGCAGAGAATTGAAAACAGGCAGAGTTTCAGACTTGCTCTGGTTCCCACTCGGGAGCAAAGTGCTCCTACAACCTTAAGTTCCAGCTAACAAGATTCTATCATAGAGATAGAGAGAGTGAGGATTCATAAGCCACCACATAAATATGGTGAAGTTGATCTGCTAGCTATGCCTTTAAGTGTAGCAGATAATATTAAGTCCAATAAAAGGCACCACTTATGAAGAGGCGTAGTCAGAATGATTAAGGTAAGTGGAATGATTGCTATGTAAGAAGAGATAGAAGTCCCTTTATAAAAATGAGACATGAGACGTGGTGAGTCTACCTAAAGGAAGAACCATTTGATGCAAATGTGTGTTTAAGAAGAAAGCATAAGAACACTGGGAGTTGAGAATGCAAGGCACAAGGCAAGACTATTAGTCGTAAAAAGGTTATAGTCGTATTCCGTGTTTACTTCACATATGTATTCTTCAGTGGTGAAGCATAGCTCAATTCGAAGCCATTGATTGTGGCTTTTCATGATTATGAGCTTGAGTAGATGGATGTGAAGATTGCATTTTTAAATGGGGAGCTTGAGGAGGACATCTATATGCTACAGCCAGAGGGTTTATAGCTTCAAGTGAGGAGGACTATGTTTGCTTACTTAAGAGGTCTTTATGGTTTGGAAACAAATCTTAGACAAATCCAGAGGCAGAATTGACTCATTCATGATCTCTCATGATTTTAAGAGGAGTAGCTTTGATAGTTGTGTCTACTTCAAACGATGCAATGACGAGTCACTTCTGTATCTACTCTTATATGTTGATGACATGCTAATAGTAGCCAAGAGTAAAGAAAAGACAAGAACTGTAAAAGCGCTACTTAATAATAAGTTTGAGATGAAAGATCTGGGAGCAACCTTAGAAGATTCTTAGGATGTCGATTCCCAAGTGGGATGTGAGTGGCAAGAAGATTATCCTCGAGTCGAAAGAATATATTGAAAAGGTGCCAGAGGTTCAACATGCGCACGCAAAGCTTGTTACTACTCCACGTGCACTTCATTTTAGACTTTCATATGTCCTATGTCCACGACAGGAGGTCGTAATTACATGTCTAGAGTACCATATTCTAGTGTCAGGGGTTCTTGATGTATGCCATGGTGTTCAAGGCCCAGACGGCCTATGCAATACATGATTAGTGTATGTGGAAAACCCAGCAAGGAACATTGAAAGAAATTCAATGGATCAGATCAGCATGGATCCAAAGAGTGTTTCGCTTGCATTTTGCAAGACTAGAGAAGGAGTCAGAGGGTATATTGATTCCGATTATGCCGAGATCCCTTATGTGATACGTGCTCACCATCGAGGTTGTGCTATTAGTTGGAAAGCTACTCTTCAGCCAACAATAGCTTTATCAACTACATAGGTAGAGTAGAAGCTGTGAGAAGCTTGTAAAAAGGGCCCTTCTTTGGTTGAAAGGATTGTTTGGGGAGCTAAGTGATCAGTTGTAGATCAGTACATTGTTTTGTGATAGCCAGAGTGCTATATTTCTCACCAAAGATAAGATGTTTTATGAGGACGAAGCATATCGATGTGAGGTATCATTTTGTGCATGAGATTATTGCTCGTGGTGACGTTGCTGTGAGTAAAGTTGGAACCCAAGACAATCCTGCAGACATGATGACTAAGTCACTTCCTATAGCTAAGTTTGTGCATTGTTTAAACTTGGTGGGACTTAGTTGCTAAGTTTTTTCACAGGGGCTTTGTTATGAAGATGAGTATGGGTTTGATCTTGCCTTGAGATATAGAGTTCGTTAGCATTTTCAGAGTGATGAAAATCGTGTCAAGGTGGAGATCATTGTTTTGTGACCAAAATTTGGTTTTGGGGTTATGTCTAACTCGAAGGTCCGTGGTGTGACTTTTGTGAAAAGAAAAGGTTGAGAAAAAATTCAGGATCTGTTGTGGTAGTAGAGAGGCTAGGCCGTTAAGCCCAAGGTCGTAGCCCCATAACCGATCTTGCTAAAAGTGATCTGCCCTCGCAAAGATAAACCTTTATGTTCTGATATTTTCAAGTATATAAACACATTAGTGGTTTATTCCTATCCGTCGCACTTCAGAATTCCCCTTCTCTCAAATTGATGGTGAAGTTTTCTTCTCCGCCTGTGTTTCCCCAAGGGTTTCCATGCAAATTCAGGTTTTCCTTATTTATAATCTTTATCAGGTCATCGATCATACCAAAGAGATCGGGTAACTTCTATTCAGAGGAAAGACTGGATTCAAATTATCAAATCCTCGGGGGTTAATGAGCCGGATCGGGTCAATTTGAATACACTAAAGGCGTGATGCCATGGCTTATGCGGATACGTGTGAAGAACAAAGATATTTGGACTCATGAGAGTGAGTGTGTGTGTGTGGTGAGGAGAGAGAGTGTTACGTGCACACGCTGGCTCGTTTGTGTGTATGTGAAAAAAAGTGTGAATAACTATAATTGATTTCTTATGAGTATAATTATACATTACTATTCTTGTAGAAGTTGATCAAATATAGAAATAATAAACTTATAGTAATATATTCATACAAACTTGAGGGTGTGCATGGGAGTGAGTTCCTACTGGCCAAAACATTTGCCTAATAAGTTTTTAATATATAACTGCATCACCTACATAACACGCCTAAATCCTATGCTTAAGACAATCGCACGATGATGATAAGGATGATGTTAGATGATGACGATGGTATTATTAAGAGTAATAACAATTTTTTTAAATAACAATAATTTATACTGAAAATAATAATAGATGATGAAATTATTAATTGGCAGCTGCTTGGTTACAGTCAATTTTCAACTATCGAATTATAATTTATTAGAACGTGAGGCAACAAAATGTTATTGAAAACTGTATTATAATCAAGGATCAAAATATCGGTAAATATGGATATATCGGTAATTAGATTTTACGGAAATATCGGAAATATCGGTAAAATATCGGTGGATATTTTTACAAAAATATCGGGTTGATTAAAATTTTTCATATTTTAATTATATAGATGATGAGAAATGATTAAGGTAGATTAAAATCAAATGGATTAGTAATTATTAAATTAAATATGTTATATTTAATACATTATTCACTTATATTATTATGTTAAAGAGATATTATTTATTTGTTTTTTGTTATTATTATAAATATTATGTAGATATTGAGGAGATTCAAAATATTATATATTATAATCCGCTAAATTTTAAAATATTATTTTAAGTTTTTTCCTTTTCAAATTAATATTTGATTTAAAATATTATAAGTTATAATGTAAAATAAAAATAAAATAAAATATTATAATCAGACGGTGGTAGGATTATGAACAAATAAATAATAAGAGAGATATAAAAAAAAGTTTACTACTCCATATAATTAGTGTAATCAATGGCTTGGTGGTTGGAGGGTGCCACTTCCAGGAATTTTGGGTGGGTTCGAAACCCTCTAGAAGCATTTTTTTTTTTTTTAGATTTTTGGAGCCAAAGAACAAAAGGAAAAAACTCGGAAAAAGTTGGAAATTATCGGAAAAAATCGGAAAAATCGAAATTTCGGTGGAGATATTTATCGATCTCCACCGATAGATATTTCGACGAAATATCCCGAATTTTTGTTTATTTGATTATAATTGGTTGGTATTGAAGTTAATTATTGACTACACACACTTAGCTCCACCTTAAGCGAGTGGCGAATACTTAAACGAGAGTTTTTAGGTGATCTACATAATAATGAGCTTTTATCGAGCGGACTCCACCTTACACACCGCACCCAGTAGTGTGGTGAAAAGGACAAACCAAACCTTGTCGGACTTTGTGAGGTTTATGATGGGCAAGGCGGATCTACTCTGGTACTTTGAGGTATGCATGAGACGCTCTTTTTAAGTGTTAAGCAAAGTCGATCGAAGTCGGTGGGTTACTCCGTATGGGATATGGACTAGCAAAGAGCCTTATCTTTCTCACTTATATGGGGTTATCCAACTCATAAGAAGTGAACTTTGTTAGGCGGCGGAGGCTAAATCCTAGGGGTGTCTTGTTTGTATGATATCTTAAGAAATTTTGGATCTCAATTCTATAACCTGATGGAGCAAAAGTTGTTTGTTTCAAAGTATACAATCTTCTTGAAGAGTTTCTTCTAAGAGAGGCAGTGGGAGCAAGGGTAAACTTGGTGAAGTTCAAGTGCTCGAACAAACACATATCAACTAACTTAATCAAGAAATAAAAGAAGTAAGGACACAACTAGCAAGATGAAGTAGTTGAGAAACATCTCAAAGTTTATAAAATTGTGCTAAGCTAGACATATGGAAACCACCTAAGGCCATAAACCATCAATCAATTATAAAAAACAAAGATTTTATTTTCACATTTTGTAATATATATATATATATATATATATATATATATATATATATATATATATATATATATATATTTATATATTATTACTATCCCTAAACTTTTTGGAATACACAAGAGAATGGCACAGTCCGCTAGTTATATGCTCAAAAAATCTAAAGATTCCATAATGTTTTACTTAAATAGGCCTCCTAGTTATGGAAAAATAACCTCCATGGCTGCACAACATTGTATACATGCAATAGGCCTAGTCATGCTCCAAATCATTTGATCTTGTAGTTCTATGAAGTTCATATGCAACCGGTGTAAAACTTCGCATGCTTTGACATTGCAAAGCCATAGACGAAAAACATGAAATAAGAGTAGGCACCATCCCTCCACAAACTCAAACAAGCCTTTGGATGAATATATGCCCCAAAACATATAAGTAAAAATGGCACATCGTGATCATCCATACACGAAACTTCCCACCCAAATAGGGTCACATTCATTAAATCCTAATAAAATTTCATTATCTTAAGATAGCATATAAAGAGAAAAAATACTAATGTTTCTTACCAATATCGACATAAAATTATCATGTCTTAGAGAAGTATTGACATAGGTAGAATTCAAATATATATTGCTATATTTATTAATGGAGAAAGAGTGAATTAAAGGAATTTTTAAACGGTGTGAGATTCCAAAGAGAGACAAGCAACTGACCCATTGATGGAATATCCAGATCCCAACAGCATTAGATTCCAAATCATCATCACAATTCGCCACTCTTTATTCTTTAAGATACTTCTCCTTCTCCATCCAATTGTTTTTGTTGGATGGCTCTAACATACAATATTGCTTCAAGGAAAGATTGGAAAACCAAAATTCTTTAATAGCGTTGATCTTTATGCTTCCCATTCAATCCCCCCAGTCAAATTTGGCATACGCTCTTTGGATCGTGTTAGCCAAATCACACAAAAACATAAATAGAGAAAAAAAATGAAGGACCACAAGATTTATGCCTTTGGATATCCTTGGTATTCTGAGCGAAATTTTGAAGTCTTTTGAAGAATGTTTCTGAATTTTGAAACCCTATATGTGGCTGATATCTTAGGAAACATACGTATGGAAAAGAATATCTGAGTTCAAGCATAATTATATAATAATTTTTTAATTGATTTGAGTTTTCTTAAGTCGAGTTGAGTGGCTCGATTATTTTTTGAATGAAGTTTCAAACATCCGAAAAAAAAAAAAGCAAGCTCAATCCTTCATCCAGTTTGAGCTTCTAGTTTTTAAATTGAGTCAGTTCGACCCCGACCTCTAGTTGAGCTCTGTATCGACTCGGTTGCACCCTACCTCAAATCATCAAGATCATAGAATGACTTGGTAAAGAGTTGATTTTTCAAATCTTTCAATTTATAGTGGGTGGCATTGCATGCAGGCACGCCGTGTATAAGATACAGCGATAGGGTAGTTGAAATTTAATTGGGCCAAGAAGTTAGGAAGGAGTAATAAATGAAGCCAACTCAATCCATGTCAAGCCACTAGGCCCATGGGCATTGAATTTAACAATTGGGAATGGGATAGTGATGGGCCTGGGCCCATTAATTAGAATGAACCTTTATTACCATAACCATGCTTTATTAATTCGCATTATTTATTGGTCAAGGGCCTAAAATAGTTGGTTGACTTTTGACTCTTGGTAGGAAATAAATATTAAATACACAATGCCAACATCGTCTGGGAAGAAAAAGGGATCAAGTCGGATAATGATAGACAAGGTGTGGGATTAGCAGTTGGTGTTTGTCTAAACTAAAATTCTGAGAAGGTAAGTTTAATGAATTAGGATTTTACTCTATTTTTTGCTTGTGGGCTGATAATATCATCATTCATAATGAATGAACGATGAAGAAGAAGGAAGTAGAACAAATATTCGTGAGTGATTAGGGATGAAAATGGAAATCTAATAAATTTCTATGAATCATTATGAAATAGATTTAAGTGGCATCTTGAATTTGGGACAAATCTGGCTTTGATTGCTTGGAATCCCACATTTTCCTCCTACAGGGTTTGATTTGGCCCAAATTGCATCAAGCTTTTCTTTGTTTATTTGAAATCCATTTAGGTCATTTATGTTATTTTGCACTCTCTTTATCATTTTGGTTTATCAAATTTTGATTTGTTCTTTTGTTTATCCCGGTCCCAGTTTGGTTTATATCGTTGATTCTCGGACTATTTTTCTCTTTTAAAGCAATTGGCTAAGTTTACTTGAATCGATGAATGGTTTGATAATGTGTGTAATCTTTTCTTATCGTAGAATAGAAAATTAATATAGAAAGTAATTGATGATTAATATTAATTTACTACTATAGAAAATGTTTGGAATTTGTATAATGCCATAATCCATTATTGGTTTTCATTTTTTGAATTTGAAATGTTGATTGATGGTCTTATTTGAGAGCCCGTGAATCATTGAGATAATATAGCCTTCTGCTCTCTTAGCTTCTTTTGAAATTAATATAGCCTCTTGCGCTATACTTTAGCACTCTATTCCGTGTTTAGAAAGCAACAAGGGAATGTAAATGTATTGCCCGAGAAGAAGGCTAGGCTTGAACAATGTCATCGAAACCCGATGATCCTTTTGTCTTGATTGATTAAATCCTTCTCCTAGCTAGTTAGTGAAGGCGTAGAAACTTATAAACAATAAATACTATCGGATGGTGGTATAGATATCATTTGTTTTCCTCGGGATAATTGTTTCGGGTAATGAAATACTAAGCTTGTGGACTATGATGACAATACCTAACACCCAGTCAGTGCACATTAAGGCTGCTTGATCAATATAATTTTGTCTTAAAACCCGCATGTTGACTCAAGAATTTGGGAAATGGAATCGGTGTCTTGTTTGTCTGTATGAAAAATAGTTTATTAGGCATTGGTTTTCTTGTCTTTCCATTTTTTAAATACAAACTAGTCATTTAATGGAGGCATGTTTTTTTTTTTTTTTTTAAATCAGAAAGACATAAATTCATAGCTTCTTGCGACAACTACTATGAAAATTTTATCTCGGACAGGATTCCAAAATTTGGGGTGGATAAATAAGAATAAGCTATTCTTTAAGATTATTTATTATTACTTATAATACTTATCAAGTCTTAGTAGCTAATATTTAATTTTTTTAAAATGTGAAAATAAATCTTCATTGGTTTAAGTAGATTTATAGAAAATTTTACGAGCTAGTAACATTAAAGTAGAATTTCACCATGTTTTGGAATGCTGGCGATGAGTTGGTGTGGGTTTGAATAGCTGAGGTGGACAAGTGTGGAACTGTCGGAAATAATTTTTTGAAAAAATGGGATGGGCAAGACTTTGGAAAATATGGTGGGGGAGTTTCTTGATTTAGGCGAGGCCTCCATTTGGCCCTCATCTTTACTACCCTTTTTGTCCTATATCATAAATGCGTCACAACAACTTAGGACTCTACATTAATGGACTCTTAGAATTTCATTTATTTTTCATTGGAGGTTAGATGTTAGGGTAATCACTAAAGTGTCTTCATGCATCTTGATCTTGCCATAGGGTGTGATTAGCTTGGCACATAAAATTTACTTATATTATAAGGGGTGTGGAGTTCTCATTGATAATTAATTAAGTTTTTTCCATTAATTTGGTGTGACTAAACTTCTATTATTTGTTTGATTTATAAGTGTAGAAGACTCTTTGGAGTCAACTAACTATGTATGGACCTATTCTTTATGTGTATTTTTTTAATAACTAATCATATATAACATAAACAAAAGCAGTAATTATAATTTTTAGATAAACTATATAAGTTTTATAAAATATAAAATAAATTTTATAGATACTATAGATGGATGACAAGTTAAAATAATTTTTTCTATTAGAGTTCTAATGGATGACATAAATACTATATACTTTTAGATATAGAAGAAGTTGAGCCCTAATAGAAGAATATGATAAAACTTCTTTATAAAGTTTGACTACACAAGCTATTTTATATAATTTGATTTAAATTACTAAAATATAAAAAGATAATGAAAGAATTCTGACCTTTGGCATTTTTTAATTATATTAATGAAGTAAGTTCACAATACATTTGTAAATACTGAAACTTCAATAATAAACTAAAACTTATATTAAATTAATAATCAATACTATGCATTATGGATTTAGGATATATTTTCCCTTTGGAATTTGATTTATTTATATTTTATATAGTGGCATAAATATTTTATTCATCACAATATTTCTAATACATTTGAGATAAATATTTTATTTATCAATACCTGAAGCATTTTAATTATTGTTAATTATTGTTTTATATGTCAACTCTCCTTTTCCATTAGTGGATATGGTTTTAAGGCTTTTGTAATTGATTATAGTTAATTTTTTTGCACGTAGGTTGCCTTTGAAAAATTAATTTTCTATAGCCAAGGCGCATGAAGCGGAGTTTGTTGGACGCAAGAGCACAATTAGATTGCATATGAAAAAAAATGAATTGGGTTAAAAGTGAATATTTAAGTTTACGATTTTTTTGTTATTGTAACTTTTGTTTATGAAATGTTGTTATTCAAGAAATACAACTTCTCTATTTATAGTTTAAAAAATAAATTTGAGTATGGATCATAACATATATTTTCTCATTGTAATTTGATTGAGTGCAAATAATCACGTAAATTAAGTCGTGATTCTAAGCAATAATGCTTGTTGTGAAAACAAAATTTTTTTAAATAGATTTAGTACAATGATTGTTATTTTTATTTTTGAATATATATAGTCCTAAACACACTAATAAATTAAAATGAAATGAATTTATTTTTTATTTCTACTCTTATTCTATAACATAAATATATATCTTAGAATGGCTGGCCAAACTCTGGTTTCCTTTAACGTTGAAGACAGATAGCTCATTCGAAGCAAAATTCCTCAAGTGTAAGCAGGCAAGCGGTAGAGCACCTGAGAGATCTAAGGCGATCACAATGTGCTTCTTGGAAGGCGGACAAAGCAAGAAGAAAAATTCTAGGGTGCGTGCTTGGGTTTACGATATCCAGGGAAGTGTTTACAATCTAGGATATCCATGAACGTATTCATCCTTAATGCGTGATCCCTTGAGGAAGAAACTTCTTTCTTAAGTGTGGCTAAAAGTTGATAAGCCGCTACAAGGTTGGCAGAAAATTAAACCTTACAACTTGGCCTCCTAGACATCTCAAATGAGCGGGAAGCTCTTGGATAAAAATATCGGAGAAGGAAAGGCCGTTCGGCCCAGAATCGAGATCTTTGCGGGGTCTAAGGCGTTCTACCTCCTCATGCGGAAGAACATGTTGTTGTGGGCTGGAAAGAAGGAGCGGATGAGCTAGTGAACGGTGATCGATTGGAGACCCTAAGGCGTCGCGTGATTTCCCTAGTGGGAATGGGCGCATTGGAAAGAAACAACGCAAGAAGTCTAATCCTTAGACGGGTTGTGGAGTCACTTTCCAGTTGTCGTGCACGGGCTTATGTGTCTCAGTTGTAGACCTAGAGGCGTTTATATGCAAATTATTAAGCAGCTTGTTTGTACATCCACAGATCGACCAAGTACTAGAGATGGTGGAGAAATTGCAAGGCACGAATTGGGGGATTCCTTCATGAACATACGAAGGAGAAAAGGTATTTGATAGTTACGGATGATGTATGTGGGTGTAGGGTGGGATTGTCTTGCAAAGTGAGCGGCATGATCACGTTGCCTCACCGGAATGTGTTCCACGATGGGGGTAGCGGCGGCGATTACTTCTCACAGCTTCAGAGACCACGGGATGTTGCTTTGCATCGCCGGATGCTCGTTCTCCCGGGAAATGCAACTTCTTTCAGCAAAAAAATTTAGGGCTTGTTTTGTGGGAAGGCATTCCTTGATCATGTTGATCTTGATAGATATCCCCCAGTTTGGTGCAACTGGCGAGAGATGGTGGACAAATGTAGCGGCTTGCAGATTAGCCATAGTTGTATTGGGAGGTTCTTGTGAGATATGTCACCTCTGAATGGAAGTTGTGACAGCATTAATGGGTATCTTGCTAAAGAGGCTCCCTGACGGGAGTAATGACGATTGCCTGAACTTGAGCTACATTGATTTGCCTCTTATTTGAAACCATGCCTTTCTACACTTAAGCCTCTTCGAGAGGATTATGTCATCTCTAAGCGTTCCTTTTGTGGATCGGCGAGGTTTTATCTTGTCGGCCGAGCAAGCTGATCAACAAAGCATGAAAGTCACGGCCGAGGTTTACTTGAATGAATTAATCAATAGAAACTTGATTCAAGTGGTAAGAATGAGTGTCAATGCGAGGGTTGTGGAATGTCGGGTTCATGACCTTATGCGAGAGTTGGCTATTAGAAAGGCCAAAGAGCAAAACTTCTTCAGAACTCATGATATTGAAGATCCTCTATCCTCTTCCACCAGTAATTCATCTTTATTTTCATCTAAATGCCGTCGACAAAGTATTTATTTTGACATGGAGGTATGCTTACATTGAGCTCCTGATACTCATACCTACGGTCTCTCTTGTTTTCAATTTAGGGCATGCGAAATTTGTAGATTTCGCAACTAGATTTCATTGGAAAATGCTTCAAAGTTCTCAGGTGCTAATTTGGAAGGTGTAAAGGTAGAAAGCCTACAAGTATAGTTGGGACACTAATTCATTTAAGGTACTTGGGGATTAAGGCATGCAGTGCTGGTGCTTCCACTATCCATTGGCAACCTAAGGAGTTTGCAGACATTGGATGTTAACAATCTTAAACAAGTTCCAAATGTGATATGGAAGATTCAAAACATGAGATATCTTTACATGGAAGGGCGAAAGTATGATATTCCACTTAAAATTGATACATTGGAAAATCTTCCAAGTTTTATAGGCATAACCTTGGCTTGATGGATACGAACAATTCAAGCGAGTTAACTTGTCTTGGAAGCGAAATTAGAAGGAAGATATGAGAATTTGATAGAGGGGTTGGTTGGAAGTCCATTGCCAAGCTCACGAGTTCGAAAATCCTTGTACCTTAAGGCATCGGAGGAGTCTAGCTTCCCGGGTCCCTTGCCTGCCATGGACTCTTGCCTCTATCTCAAGTTGGACATAGGGACACATGCAAGCGTGCAGCTTTCAATTTCCTCGAACCTTCTAGATGACATTTGGATTCGTGTAGGCTAGATTGTGATCCCTACATACATTTGGAGAAGAATTTGCCAAAATTGTGACTTTGAGGTAGGCACGAATCATATCTTGGAACGAATGCATGTTTTACGCAATGGTTCTAATCAAAGTGCTTCAACGCCGAGTTGAGTAAAGTGATTAAGTTGAATAGAATGGAGCAATACCATGGCTTATGCGACTACATTGTCGAGTTTTCCAACAAGGATCTACAGGTTGATAAGTACATCCAAATTTAGTGGAGTGAAAATTGTTATTGATTCCATGATCCACTTCTTTTTCACCATTAGCAAGATTTTTAAGCACCTATCGATCTAGAATATCACTTGTATTGGGGATCCATTCACTGGTAACTACCTTTGCCATCTACTTTGGACCCCTTCAATTTCCAATTTTGTTGTGCCTTATTATATTGGTTGTTAAATTAACATATATAGAGTTCTTATATATGCTGAAAATTTTCATATATCAATGCATGTAAATGCAATAAACATCTAAAGAGTGATGGAATATGTCGCTTTATAAAAGTTGTAAAATTACCTATCAATTATGTCTTAAATTAACATGTAAGACCAATGTAATACTCATGCTATATTAAAAAAAAAAGTTATATCATATTTGAAAATGAAATCGGTGTTGGGAATCTCTAACACTGTACTCCCCCTCTTGAATTTGTACACATTGGGCCTTTTATGCCATAATCTTTCTATCCTGTTTTATTTTTCATCGCTTTTGTGCAAGTGATATCTTAATAACATCGAAGCGAACCCGATTTAAAAAGTATAATGAAATGTTTTCTCTATCGATCCATCTTAGGAAAATGGCACTACAACCTACTTTCCAATAAAGTAAGATGTTAAAATAATAAATTATTACATCTCTTCGGCATTAATGTAAAGATGATTTTGACTCTCAATTATTTTTATAGTTCTTTTAATCTGACTAACATGTCTTGTTGGTTTTTCTGTTATTTCGGGACAATAACTAATGAAATGATTAGAATTTGGACCTGGCAGTAGAAAAAGTGCTTTGGGACCTCAACCTGCTGATATTAGTTGGTGCGCGTGTATGGTATATATATATATATATATATATATATATATATATATCTATATCTCTTATATATATTGTTTAACTTGCATAACAAGATCCTCTACACTATTAAATTCCTACCACATGTAATGCATGTTTTAATTACTTGACTAGTGTAGGTTGGAGCTAGCTAGTGATTGTCATGCATGTCTTTATAGCAGGTCTAACATCGATTCGGAACTTCGGCCGGTGGTATTGAAGGAAATGATAGGACCTATCTTTTCAACATTTGGGATTCTACGGGAAAAAGGCTAAATCATGACTAATGATTAGACATGGTTTGAAAGCTGCGGTTGGAGTTCTGCCCAGTCCAAGAAACTCTGAATGAGCGTACTGAATTGTTATATATTTTTGCCTATATTTCCTTTTAAAATGATGCCCAGTTTCTTTGAAAAATTCAAAAGGACTTTCTTTAGGAAGAGTTGAACTCCTTCGATGTAAGTCGGCCTCATGTTTGACCTCTAAGTTCTTATCGTTACGTCATAAATAAAATAGTGCTTTTTGCAAAAAAAATTAATAGAAGGGTGAAATAGGCATTTAAGTTTAAATTGACGAAGTTGAATAAAGAGAGCCCTACAATACGTAAGTTGCAGTCTCAGCTTTCCTTTGCAAATCCGGGTGAGTAGACATCATCGGGCGTGATTATTTTCTTCTACATCCTTGAGGAGATGCCCTTTCACAGCCCTCAAGCGGTATTTGTAAATATACACGAGGTGCTAACTTCATTACTCTTTCTCTTTACTCCCCTTGCTCTGCTTTTGTCATTTACCAACATATTACTTTTCAGCTAATTAAAATGATATTTATATCCATTACGGACCTACAAAAACAATGCAGATTTCACTTTAGTGAATAAGGTGAGTGGCCCCAGAACTTATTTTAAATTTAAATGATTGATAGGGCACGAGAAGAAAATTGTATTCAAACTTAGTTGGAGTGTTTGTCGGATACCCATCGTTTGTGTTTGTGATGGGAGGATATGACCAGGGATAACAATAATGCATGTTGGGCCTACGCTAGCAGGGCATCGCGAATCGAGCTACACCATCCATTTATATTTGGCCCACCTCCCTCTTTGCTACAAATTGTGTTCGCGATTGAATAGTTTGAATAATGGCATCTAGTAGTCCTTGTTGATTTCAGTCAATCTGCAGCTTCCTAAAGTATCTCAAATTTCTAGAGACCCAATAGCCTTGCTCGATACCACTTTGTTGGAAGGAAGATGGAGGAAGATGAAGAAAAACAGAGAATGGAGAGACTAGATGATGAGGAAGATGCTACTTATATTATTGAAGGCTTCTTGTTTTGGCTTTGATTACAAACTCGAGATCCTATATTTATACTAATAACACACCTTCTCAACCAATAGCTAGGATTGTTCCAACTACAAAATATAATCTAATGGTTACAGATGAGTATCTAGAATTCTTCTAGAGAGTCCCGAACCTAATCATTCTACAGAACTCTAGGAAATACATCTAGAATAGACTTCTAGAAGTTGGGGCTCTCTTATGTTTTCCTACACTTTGGGCTTTACTTAAACACCTAAACCTAAACTTAATGACCCAAGTATTTCAATTCGGACCCAAAATACAAATCAAGTTTATATTTCTTATGTGTATTCACTATTTTTTCTTCTTGATTCTTATCACCATTCTTGCTCGATGCTCAACGATTTTTAATCATGTAGATTGATTTTAAATGATATGGAACCTAATCGGTCGATGTTGTCCCGAGCCTAAATACCATGACTGGAAGAGCATGACTTCCACGAGGCGAAAGACTTCCAGATAGATTCTACACTCAAATCATCACTTAGGTAAACCCATTCACTTCTTGCAGATAAAAGAAAAAAACCAAGCAAGGCGAGAAAGCAATAATGGAGTAGCTTCATTACAAGAGAAGAGACGAGGAGCGGAACATGGGTGGACATGGCGGACCCTCAACAACACCCCCACACCCCCTCTCCCATTACTAGCCATTTTCGTCCCCTTGTCATTCTCTTGTTGTCACTCTCGATTACCTGACTCTAAGGCCCGGTTATATATGAAAGCGCCATTGCCATTGTTACCTCCCTGCGCTACAAATTGGGTTTTGCGGATGAATAGTTTTGAATAATGGCCATCTAGTAGTCGTTGTTGGGATACATCGAACATGAAATCCATTTCACCGAGCATTACTAAGAACTTTGGTCGGAGTTCTACTTCAGAAGCATGAAATCCATTATATCTACATTCATCTCCCTACCTTCATTCTCGGCTTCTTTCTAATCGGATGAAATCAACGGTGGTTTGCATTAGAGTATATTTAAATTTCTTTTATTGGCTTTTGCAATTACATTTTTGTCCTTATATTAGTATATGTATACAACTTTTCAATAATATTCAAGTCTTTTTTATAATGTGGTATCAAAGCCTCAAGCTTAACAACAAAAAAATAGCCTAACCCTAGTCGTCGTTGCCGCCCATCACAAGTGGTTGTGATCCATCGACGAATTTTGACCAAAACAACATACTACCTTCTTCACTCTACATTTATAGAATGTAAATATATACTTTACTTGTAAGTTGCGGCCCAACTAGGAATGTTAGATTAACATACTAGTTGTATATATCTAGCTCTTGTATTTATACATGTTTAGATCAATGAAAAACTAAAGGAATTCATTTATCAAATTTCCCTATTTGTTCTTTTTATATGGTATCAGAGTTTGGTTTTGCAAGAGGTCTTAGTTTCAAGCCACAATTTTGCAATTTATTCCCTATTTATTGATTTGTAAGTCCATGGACGACTTTATTTGGTTTATTTGACTCTCCACATGTGGGTATGAGGATACACGTGAAGGAGTTGAAGACATTATATTCATATTAAATGCAAATCCTTTAAAGAGTTTGCAATGTTAGCTAATAGATCTCATAATTCGCACCCTTAAAATGATAGTGTGAGCATGTTTTAAGGCATTCGCACCCTCAATTAAGGGAGCGAAATTTCGCACCCTCAACCAATAAGGGTGTGAACACCCTAATCCACCTGACTTTATTCCTTTTTCACCCTCGATTTTGATTTGTAATTGCATAATAAGACTTGAAACATGATCGGAAAGCTGTTAGGTCATGTCTTTACCAATATATATGAGGTTATAAGCTTTTAAGCATGTACATACTGGATTTTAGGAGATTAAACAACCTTTAATATAGGATGTTCTTAGTTTTGGTTAGATTTTGTAGATTTCAAAGAGCAGTTTAGTTGTTCTGTTTTTTCTTTTAATAAAAAAAATATTTTTCTTCTTTTTACTTTGTGGATTATTGGTTATGCTTCATGGTGGATGATTACTTCTCCAACATGCTTCGGGTAATCTCTAACTCGGGAGAAGCAGGTTTGGGTTTCAAACCCGCTGGTGATGAGGAATTAAGCGATTTCAACACCAAAGGTAGTAATTACTTTGACCTCCTTGAATCTTTTTTTTGGGGATCTTTTGGTATGTCTCGGGATCATTGTTGAAGGTTGAGTGAGGCTTCGACTCATTAGAATCATGGGAATAAATATTATTATGAGTTTTCCATGCTGGGAATGTTGGTTTCTTGGCCTTGCTAATCCCGATCGGTACATCGAGTTGTTGTCAATTTATCCTTCTGTACTTGATATGAAAAATTATCTCTTTATTTAGATTTGAAAGAACCTAATAGTTGGAAGTAGAGTTGGGAATATGGGTTGAGCCAGATGGGCCAGCCCACTTTGGCCCAAAGTTTTGGAGGGTTGGGATGTGAAATTGGTGGCCCCAATAAAAGTCAGACCTATTGGCGGCGAATGTTTGCATCCCATTAGGGTTAAATTCGACGACTGAATAAGCTGAACATGCTAATTTTTTTAAAGGATATTTATGTTATTTAAAGAAAATTAAATTTTTTTCTCTTAAATTCAAGTTTTAACCCTAGGTTGTGGACTCGGATATGATTCCTTGATGGGGTTGTAGTTAGTTAGGTTATGATAATATTTAGCATTATTGCCTTTGCATATATTTAAAACTCTAAATATTATTATATTGTCTAGGTTCTATCATTTTGTGTATTATTATCTTACTTGTTTCCATGTTGTTATTTTTATTTAAAGAATGGTAAAATAGAAAATATGTATTTTAGCATTTTTTATCTCAGAAACCATTGCATTGCTTTAACTTTGTCTGCAAAGAAGTGAGCCAGGGCTGATCAAAAATCATAGTAAAATAAAAGTGAGGCAGATAACCTGACCTAGTCCGTTTCAAATCTAGTAGGAAACCAAAGCAATTTCAAAGAGTTAAAATATAGCCCACCTCACTTCAGAATCTGCTATAAAATAATTTTAAGAAGAAAAATTGAGTAAATCACTAAGAATGAAATCCCAATGAAGCAAAACCTCGAGGCCTCACTAATTTATTCTCTATATTTTAGTTAATTGTTTATAAATCACTCAATAAAAATCATACAAACCCAAAATAGATAAAACATAATTAGGATAAATTGCGAATAAGTAGAAAATCCATCCCAATGGATGGCCCTAGAGCCACTATATACCTACAAATGGCTGGGTTACCTCAAGGTGGAACTAGGTCTTATAAGTATCTTTTTGTTATCGATTCACTGCACTCACACAAGTCGATGGCAAGAAAATTAGTTAGGCGCCCAGTGACACTCGTAAATGTCGGTCTGCTCCTTTCCCAGCAGCGGAGGATGGGGGCCCATGGAGCCCCTCTTAAATCGATGTGCCTCCTCCACGGAGTCGTAGGCCACTAACAGAAGCATCTCCAGCCACCCACCCACCTCCCTTTGTCGTCGCGGCTGCTTGTGGATGGGGGACTATCGACCCAAGACATACATAGCCTTTTCCTTAATGAATCTTTCGTTTTTATTTACTTTTTTAGCCTCTACTTGTGCTCCTTGCATTGTTATGCTTGATACGAATGCGACTTCTTGGAATTACATAGCACGAATTGAGGCGTCGAGTTGAAGAACAACATTTCTAGTCATATAAATTTTATTGCTTTTCCAAAATCAAGTAATTTTTACCCTTTGTATCAAAAGGATTATAGAGAAAAAGCGATGCCACAGCTAGTGGAATAAATTTGGTTTGTTGGCTAAAAAAGTTGAATCATAACATAAACACACAAAACAAGATAATTATATGGGTTTCTTTTCATTTAACAATTTAAAGGGACTTTTGTTGAATAGAATGGTGATGGTGTTCTACATTAATTAAAGTGATTTGCTGATTAAAACACATTCACACGATAACTAAGAGAGACATTCTATTGGAAGAGAAGTGTACCGCGGATTAAGGATGTGTAGGTGTTTTCTTTTCAACAACAAATTTTGTTTCAAGGATTTCCACACAAAATGGAAAGATAGAATTCCTTTTAGATCAAAAAATCATAGACACTAACTCTCAAGCGTGCGATCCTAGCAGTTTGTTGGTACTCTTGTAGTGTCAATGGAAATCAAATTATAAAATTATGGAAAAATGAAAGTTATAACATCCAGATTTTGAGTTAAAAGATACACCCATGTAGCTCTAGTACAATCATCAACAATGGTGAGAAAATATATACTGAGCCAACTCATATGTTAACATGGAATGGACAACAAATATCAATATGGCCTAAATTAAAGGATGTGAAGACATGATTATTTGAAATGAAGAGCGAAGCGTCTTTGCTTGGCGAGGTGAAATTTGACTATGTGAAGACAAAGTTGATGAAATTTGGGAGATTGAGGGTGGAAGTGAAGTTTGAGGTCTCAAATGCGTCCCATGGTTTGTGATGGCTTCTGAAACTTCAATGCATGATTAATTGTTGTACTTAATCGTAGTTAGGTGATCATTGTGATGGAGATGGTCGTGCTGTACGTAGCCTTTGATTAAATTTAGGGTTTGGGTGATTAAACAAAAGAGAGCCTAATAGAGTTAAGGCAGGCCATTTAGTTTGAATGGGTCTTGGATTTGGGCTTGTACCCAAAGGGAATCCCATGAAGTCTGTAACACTCGTCTATGGTGTGTCAACCAACCCCACAATGGGTACACTACGGTCTGATCTCGCTTCCTCGGCTTGTTGCTAGAATGTTACCACGCTTTTGAGAATATTGGTTTTGAAAAATTATCTTATTGGAAGATTTTGGTTTAGTGACATTTATTATCCTTTGGATGATTTTATGTCATTAGAAGATTTTGTACAAAATTAGTTTAATTTTCTTGTGAGCATATTCAGGACAACCAAGATTCATAAGCAGATATTTTGAATATGTCATTTACATGTGGGGTTTTAGAGCCCTACATGTGAATGGATAGTAACATCTTTGGTCCGGAGTTTGGGATGTTACAAACAACCTCTTATAACTAACTGTACTGCTGCCCTTTTTTATCTGTTTGAACTGTTATTGATCCTTTCTTCTTTTGAATTTACTACCAGTGGGAGCTTATGTTACATCTACAAGCGGTAGTGTGAATGTTCCAAATACATTATAATAATTTTCTATATATCCTCCCAACATAAGTGGTATTTGACAAAGAGCCAACCAAGTTTTAAAGTTTCATAATGTCAAATTACAAAAGAACAAAAGATGGCATCCACCAAAGAAAGCACCCGCAAACACCTGAGCTACGAATCGGTGCGGTATTTTCTGTGTGAAGCGGCATGCGAATACAAGAGCGTGGTACTCTTGAAATGCATTTAAGAGTCGAGCCCAGGCATCCACTAGGGAAAAAAAGTATTTAAGGATGGACCATAAATACATTATAGATTCAATGAACAAGAAAAGAAACAAGACAAGCTCGTATACAAGGGATATGAAAAGTTAATTATCAAATGAATTCCTAAAATTAAGACAAAGAAGATATTTGCCCATAATAAAGATAGCCAACTTTATTTAGAAATTTGTCCTAAATCGTCAGTACCAAATGACTTGTTACGAAATTGATGCCAGCTTGTCAGATTCTGATTAATAATAATTTTCTAGAACATTGCCAATGCTCGGTGCGGGTTCAAACGAATTCAGCCTGGCATTGTTCGAAAATTCATTAAGCGTTCCAGCTTTGTTTAGACTTGCTAATATTAGACACGTGGCGACACATGCATTGTATCAATAAGCTAAACTTTTATGTATGGGAAGTAAACACATGCATACATGTAATTGGAATCTAATAATAAGTATTGCATCATTGCTAAATATCTGAATCGAGAAAACCCGGGACTAATACTTGCCAAAATTACTAGAGTGCTTGATTGAAACCATATCAAGAAATGATTAATTACAGGTAAAACATATATACACACCCAAAAACCATCCGGATAAGGGAGTTCAAAACACCTTTTGGCGACATATATGCATTCCACCTTTTACCACAAACTATCTGAAATAATTTGATAACCAATATATTGAGGGTACAACAAGTGAGGATCAAAAGTAGATAGGTGATGGTGATTTTCGTCAAACCCCAAAGGAATCTTCAATTTTGTGGAACGGATCATAACCGACAACGAGGAAAGCGGAATTTTACCTCTACCAAATTTAGCGACAATTAAAGTCCAAAGATCTCTGTTTTGAAATTATCAAACTCTAATTTGCATAAGCCATGGCATCGGCGCCTTTCAAATATGTTCGGCAGGCGAATGATTCCTTGAACCTCAAGTTACTGAAAGTATTTGGAGTGAGGAAACCCATGCAGAATACATGCATTTCTTTGAGATATGATCCGGCCCCTAATTGAGTCAACAAATTTGGAAGCTTCTCGAAAATGGGCACTTTGCGGATCACATTCTAGCCTACACGCTTCCAATGTCAATTGAGAAAGATTCAGGAAATTTAAAGGTTTCAGTCAGAATTTTGCATGCGTCCTTTTATTTCCAACTTACAGAGATGGGGGCAAAGGCTCATGACGAGGATGGAATGCTAGACTCATCGATCTTGTGGTACAAGGATTTAAGACTACTATGTACTTAACGTGGAGTTTTGAAAACTCAACCCTCTTCCTACCGGCTCACATCTTCTTTCTATTTTTAGCTTCTCAAGACAGATAACTTGTCGAATTGTTAGGATCGGTTGAAGGTTATGCACATTAATTTGAAGATTTTGGACCATTATCCAATTTTTATTGGATCGTCTTCTTCTTGCTCCTCAATGTAAAGATATCTCATGTTTGTAATCTTCCAAATGACATCGGCTTTTCGTTTAAGATTGTTGCTGTCAAAATGCGCAAATTCCTTAAATTTACCCTACAGATAGTGGAAACTTATTTTTAGTCGGTATGTCTTAATCCCAGTACCTTAAATGTATCAGTTCCCCAGTATACTTAGTACATTTTTGGGTTACCATTACTTCAAATCTTGCACTCTAAGCACTTTGAAGCATTTGATAGTAATCTGGTGTGATATTAAACAAATTCCCCCAAGTGAAATATAAGAAACGAAGGTATGGAGTGGGTAATTCAATGGGCTTGCCTATAAATTGAGGAATAAATACTTTGCTTCGACGGAGTTTTGATGAAAATAAGAAGGACTACGGAGGAAGAGATGAGGATCTACTACAATATTAGTTCCAATGAAGTTGTGCTCTTTTGCCTTTTGATGCTTGACTCTTGTAGAGAAGTCATGAACGGCATTCCATAACCCTTGCATTAACACTCGTTCTCACCCGCTGGAATCAAGTTTCTATTGATTAACTCGTTCAGTAAATCTCGGCCGTGTCTTTCATGCTTTTTGTCGTCTTCTTTTTAACTAAAACCAATCCACAAAAGAATGGGTTTTCTTGCTGGAAATGACATAATCTTCTAGGAAGAGGCTTAAGTGAAAAGCATGGTTTTTCAAGTAAGAGGGGGCAATCGTGTAGCTCAAGATTGACATTGTCATTACCCCCGCTATTTGGCCTTCTTTAGCAAGGTATGCACTCATGTTATCATGTACCTTCTTCCATTCTATGTGTGACATATTTTTAAACCAATGAGACTTCCCGATATCGGTACTTAGCGGTAAACCGTTACATTTATCAACCATCTTTTCCCCAAGTTCCTTCAAATCTGGTAAATAGCTCTCAACATCAATATCAAGGAAAGCCTTCCATTGAACAAGTCCAAACTCTTTTTTTGGAAAGAAGTCGCATTTCATGGGAATAGAGCGGTATCACGCATGTGAAGCTACTTCCTTATATCGAGTTGTGAAGCGATGATATGGCGCCCCTTGCCCCATCTGGGAACACACTTCAAGGCAATCGAGGGTCATTCTTTTGCTCTTTTTTTGCAAGACAACTCCAATCGTGGGGCTCCATTACATCATCGGAACTATTAAATATCTGTTATCCTTCAGATGTCCATGAAGGAAATCCCCCAACTCGTGCTCTTGCAATTTCTCCGTCATCTCCACTTACTCTTTTGTGGATGAACAAATCTGTTTTATAATCTGCATATAAACGTCTCTAGGTCTACAATCTTGGGACACATAAGCCCGGGGGCACGATAATGCGGAAAGCACTCCACAACTTGTGTATGATTATAAGACTTTCTTAGCGGGTTGTTTTCTTGATGCCACCCGTTCAGCTGGGAAATCTGTGGCGTCCTTTGGTCTCTCTGATCGGTGGTTCACAAGCTTATCACAGCTACATTTTTCGGGGCCAGCTAACAGCTTATGTTCTTCGGCATGAGGGTGGGCCGAGTCTCGGATCTGCGCGACATCACGAAATTTGGCTTCGTTCGTTCATACCCCCGATATTTTTATTCCAGAGTGCTTCGGCTATTTAAAATGTCGCCGGAGGCCAAGTTGGATGGCTTCAACTTTCTTCCCAACCTTAGCGGTTTGTCAACTTTTGAAGCTTAACGTTTCGGGAAAGGAATGCGTCCTCGATAGTGGGCATTCGGGATGAACATGTCTATGATGTCCTCGACATCATAAGCGACTTCAATCTCATTGATTCACGCCTCTAGAATCTTCTTCTTGCTTCTTGTCTGCCTCTTCCAAGCAGCGCATCATGCCGTCTTTGTGAAACTGTCGACATCAGCGCACCCTTGAAGAAACACTTCTTGAATTAGCATGTACCCGATCACTCTCGGCAATGAGAACAAGAGCCTCTTTCGCCATTAATGTAAATTCTCTGGCTCGTACAGTGAGTAGCTGCCGATACTAACCACGGAGAATTCCTTCAAATACACTTGCCGCTCTTTGTGTACTTGTTCTTCAATAATGCGTGAAATTAGAAAAATTGTCACGAAATGTTTGAAATTCCACTTGTCGAAGGATGTGAAAATGAAAGTATTTTATCATGTAACTGACAGAGAAAAAGCATGAGCCATTTGGATTAATTTGCGATCCGCAATCACTCATGATAGTGTCGATATCTTGCCACCCACCCATAGAGCCACCGCTCAACCACACACTTCTTTTAGTATTACTTTACTTTTAATGTTCTGCTGCTCTATAATTATATATCTTTTGGAAATAAACTAAGCACTTTTAGAATATAAGTAAAAACATTTAAAACAACTTAAAAATATTTTTGAAAACATATTGTTTAATTGTTAGAAAATATAAAACAATTTTCTCCCGACAAATCCAGATTTTTGGGTTAAAAAAATAAAAAATTCTAAAAATAGCTTATCATATCCCAGAAACCCTCAGAGTTTCAAAAAGAAAATACCTAAAAAAAGGAAAGAGTCTCAAGTTCGAATCTAATAAATAATTTATTATATTATAACTAAAGTGTTTAATTATAAAAAAAAATCATTTTAAAAATAATTATTTTAAGCAATCATCGTAAAAAACCTTAAATCATCCTTTGAATTGATAAGATCTAATTTAATTGGTTAAAAGCTTGGGCCGGTATAAACTAGGTATAAGAAGGTGAGAGATCGAGTGAGTTCCTAATGAGACAAATTTATTAAAAGAGATTACTCTATGTTATTTGAATCAAGCGATAATATACAAATTTATAACGTTTTTGCAAAGGGTATTATCTAGTCCCCAGCAATAATGCCATTAAACTTGTTTGTTGTGTTCCTTAGCTATAGTATTGATTAAAAGATTGTTTCATTAAGAGTAGTAAAATGGATGTAAGTCCATATATCGATCCCACAGAGATCTCAAGAATTTCTAATCAACTACCCTGACTACTTAAGCCCCACACTATTTGGACAATGATAGGCAATTGGAATTGGCTTTGAAAGCCTTAAAATAAATAAACTAGAAAAATGAATGAATATCAATGATTAAATAAAAATAATACAGAAATAATAAATTTAGGCGAACGATTTATCTCAAAAGACATTGAAAATAAAGCTATTGTGAAAAAATTAATTCTGACTTACTGCCTTAATTTTGCTTTATGAACCACAGATTTTAAAACTAGTCCATGGAGGAATACGATAGTGTAGTTGGATCTCTCCAAACCCCACCGTTCATCTTCTCACCTTCACCGTTTCTCTCAGTGATGGAGTTGAATAGCTAGCACTGTCTGGGTAGCCTTGTTCTGGGTATTTTTCTTTCTCAATACTTCATACCCATAACATGGACTGTAAACCTTAGCTCCTTAAATAGAGTCATTGCAGAGGTTTACACTATACTGGTTCCTCAGCCACAAAATTAGAACAGCTCATCCTTTCCTTGATTAGATCTTTGCTAACACGGGATTAAATTCACTATTTGAATCGAGGTGAACTCTCTGCATGTTTAAATTGATAACTCACTCAACTCTATCGACTTCAAGTGAAAGAAAGTTTATCGATTTAAAACACGAGCACGATAGATTGACAATACTCAGTTAGCATACCTTCGAAATTGCTCGTCACTCTATGAGATGCCTGCTCTCTTCAATTGCCTCCTGAATCGAGCTTGAGACAATTCCATATGTGGGTATGAGAAGCTGACATTGGGATCAATTTGAGGAAAATACACAAAACCTGGCAAGTAGATTCATGAGCCCGAAGTTGTGATAATGAATAAATTCTTGGGAAGATGGTTCGACAATAGTCATTCCGTGGAAGTGGGTTTCTAAATTACTTGATTACACCATACATTGGCTTGCTGATCAAGAAAACCATCGTCGGAAGCGTAGTTAAATCCATTATAGAGTTTTAGCGACAGGGCGGTAATTTTAAAATATAAATGCGTCGGCTAAAACTGCAATGCGATTGAATCAAATTTAAACGAAAATAAAAACTAATCTAAAGGAAAAACAAAACAAAGAAAAGAAAATTAAAATACAGGAGCCTTCAACAACCCAGATCTCTCTTTCAAGTCGCCAAGAGAGCGTTCCTTGATAACAGTGCTCGCGTATTCCTGGGGTTACGAAGTTGGGCCCCTCATTTGATACTGCACCTCATTGTGGATTTCAAGTTAACTGGCCCATTTTGTCGATTTTGTCGCAACATCGAGTCCTTGTCGCGACCTTTGTTGTCTCAGTCTTTGTCGCAGAAGCCTTTGTTTGGTTGCGACATGTCTTTGGTGAAGCTGACGTCGCGACAGCTTGATCTTGTCGCGACCTCTTTTCAGTGGAACTGATGTCGCGACAGCTTACTAACGTCGCGACCTTAACAACGTATTTGATGTGCGACCTTTGGTATTAATAAATTGTATACGTCCTTTGCATTGATAATGCGTGACCTTTAAGATTTACGCCAATTGATGTAGCGACATCGGTATCAGCGACCTGCACTGATTGCACTTAATGTCGCGACCCGGCGGGCGATGTCGCGACTTCTTTTCTTTCGCTCTTTATTTGTCGCGACCTCGATGTCGCGACCTCCTTCTTGGTGATGATGTCGCGACTATAATTTCTTTGCAGTGTCTGCGCTTCTAGTGATTGATGTCGCGGCATTGCGTCGATGTAACGACATCTTTGTCTTCTTCATCAATTCTGATTTGCCAGCTTTGAGTTTCATTCGTTTCCCGATTCGTTTGCTTTGATTCAAACTTTGTTTTATTCCAGGTTTCAACATTTGCAACGAATATGTATTTTGCTTCTTTGTCGGCTTCCACGACATCGAGCCTTTCATCCTTGTGCGCCTCTCCTACTACAACCTCTTATTGATTATGCTCGATAGCGACTCATCCACCTTACATAACACACGCAAATCATCTTTTTCTTGAATTCATTCTTTGCATAATAGTTTGGTTAGTTATTCCATATTTTTGCACATAAAGCAGTCTTTTTAGATAAAAATAAATCAGAAAAATGGACTGAAAATGGATGACTTTTAAGCTCATCAAACTCCCCCAAACTTAAAATTTTGCTTGTCACCGACAAAGAAAAAAGATTTGTTTGTCCTCAAGCAAAGGACAGCCACCTGTTCCCTATTTTGCGGTTACAACCATTAAATTGAAAAACTAAATTGCATTCTTTATTGTATATCTAGCTTCAAGTCCGAGTTGAAGGTTAGTTTCTACTCAATCGGGTGTCTTGAACTAAATTGTGAGTTTGTTTCATAAATCGTAAAGTCAATTGATCCACTGGCGAAAATTAGGTTGGTCCTTCCTCCACTTTCTTGAGTAGAGTCGACTAACCCTCGCTGAGGTCCTTCATAGTTTTGATCCTTTGAAGAATTTCCATGCTTGTTGTTCATATTGATCTCCACTAATGTAGGTAATTCCAACTTTCAAAATCAATGGGTGCAGGCTTACATGTGTTAGAAACTTGGGTAATGGGTGGGATGGATCGTACAGGTTAGATTACCCCGAACTCTTTCTTCTTTTTGTTTGTAGCTGGCACTTCCTTTCCACTTTGTACTTCTGGTTTTTCCCCAAAACTTTTATCTTTACAGGGTATCTTCTTTAATTTTTATTGTTTAAATTTGTTTTGTTCGATTTCATTTGTATTTCTCATTGTTGGAACTCTTTCTCTACCACTTTTCAGGAAAAGTCTAATGTTCTGTCTTTTTAGGCTTTCTAACACTCTTAAGCGAACTCTGATTCAACTCATACCGATTGGCATTAGGGTACTAGTGTTACCACAGGAACTTAGGTGTTGAAATTAGGCCTGAGAATAAAACTTCTTCTTTAAGCTTTCTTTTCTTTTGTATCATCTTGCTTTAAATTTTCTTTCTTCACCCTTTCACGTATTTCTTTTAGTTCTCCAAAAATACTCTTCCCCAAACTTTATTTCTTCCTCACACTTGTGAGTTCTTGGGTATTGAGGTTCTTTCTTGGAGAATTAGTTATAAGAGATAGCTTGGGATTTCTAATTGCGCTGTTTGAAAGATAAAATGTTCTGGCTCAAATTCGAGAACTTAAGGTGTATCTGGAAGCATATATAAATAAAGATTAGCTGGAATAATCATTTGTTCATGAGATGGCCTGCATCATTTCTTGTTAGTTGTATTACCTAAGTTTGCTAGTCAATAATCTAACAAGTTATAGAATTCTTTTGGTTAACTATGATAGCCTAAGGATGTCCTTGACTCATTTAGGTTCGAAGAGGAGTTAGTTGGTCTAAGGTTCACCAGTTCTTTGACTTCTTTGACATACCTCAAACTCAAAAATATGTTTTGCTCCTTCAATTGTATAACTTTCCTTCAACTGGACTATCTTCAGAAATTCAATTGAATTATGCGATTTGTGTTTAAGTCAATTCTATGCCATTGTTGCTTATTACTAGCGATTGTTGTGTTTCGGTCTATATTCTAATCCATGACTTGACTACCATGTTATGACATTTTAGCATTTTCATTCTTGAGCTAATTCATCGTTATTCTTCTATGTATGATGAAAATAAACGCACAATTTAATTCAAACAACATCAAGCAGAATTTATGATTTTATTAATTTGTGCAACGATTGAAATCAACGGGTTGGGAATGAGGAAGAAATGGATGAGTCAATCGAAGGTTTCTTTCTTTGAGGAGGTAAAAATGTTTGGAGGATCCGGATCCGGTGGCAGTTGGGGGTTAGGAGCAGGGAACTTCATTTCCATCCTCTTAACTTCTTCTTTGCATTCTCCTTTTCCATATGATCTTCAGAATCAATTCATTTGTGAGGTCAACCTTCTTGTTTAGATCATCTTACTCAAATGTATTCGTTATGCGCTCCATTTACATCATGACTTCTAAAATTTGGATGGGTGTTGTTAATCGGATCGATTTTCCAACAGCTTTCTCTATAAGCATCATTATCATCGACACTTTATCTCTTTCTTTCATCTTCTTCTCGAAGTCTTTCAAAATGACATATAGAGGAACTTAAACCCTTGATATGCTCCTTTGTCTTAGCTTCTTATACGCATCCTTTCCTTGATGAGTTTCGGAGTTGAGAGTCTCAATTAAAGCGTTGTTGTAGAATGATTCATGACAGGCTGCGACTTTTTTCAGCGAGATCTCGATCTCTTCCCTCCGAGTTCCTTCTTGGGAATTTTTCTTCCTTGATGCTTTCTTAGATATTTTTTTATCACATTATCTTTTACTGCTCGACTCCTCTTCCCATTACGCTCTCTTCTCTTCAACTGCCTTCATACATTCCTCCCTTTACTTGTTCATTTCCTCTTCTCACTGTTTATCTCTTCTTCTTAATTCTGCCTCATATACTTCCTCTCTAAATTGCTGTTGGAGGCTCCATTTCTTTTCTCTTTCTTCCATACTTTTCTGCATAGAAATGAGCATCTCCATTATCTGGTTATTTTCCTGTGCTCCTGCAGAGCTTTCTCTGCTCTCACGAAATCCATGTTTCTCATTCGGGAGCGCCCAGAAGTGGTGAAATCTATAGGACTTCTGTCATCTGGTGCCATATCCTCTGCAAACATAGAGGTATTCCCTTCTGGCTGTGTTTCTGGAATTTGTTCTTCTTGATTTGCACTATATATAATAAGTGCAATCAATGGCTTGGTGGTTGGAGGGTACCACTTCCAGGAATTTTGGGTGGGTTCGAAACCCTCTAGAAGCATTTTTTTTTTTTTTTGAGATTTTTGGAGCCAAAGAACAAACGGAAAAGCTTCGGAGAAAATGTCGAAATTATTGGAAAAATCGAAATTTCGGTCAGATATTTATCGATCTCAGATAGCAAATATTCGGCCAAAATATCGGAAATTTTGTTCCACGATTATAAATTGGTTAGTGATGAAGTTAATTATTATTTGCTGCCAAGCTCCACCTTAAGCGAGTAGCGAATACTTAAGCAAAGAGTTTTTAGGTGATCTACATAATATTGAAACTTTATCGAGCGGACTCCACCTTACACCTTAGCACGAAGTAGTGTGAGGTGAAAATGACAAACCAAACCTTGTCGGACTTGGTAGGGTTTATGATGGGCAAAACCAGGATCTACTCTAGTCACTTTAGAGTATGCACATGAGACCCTCGCATTTAAGTGTTAAACAAAGTCAGTCGAGTCAATTAAGGTTACTCCGTATGGGATATGAATTTAGCAATTTTATCTTTCTCACTTGAAAATATGGGGTTATCCCGACTCATAAGAAGTGAACTTTGTTAGGCGGTGGAGGCTAAATCTAACAGATGTCTTGTTTGTATGATATCTTAAAGAAATTTTGGATATCGAATTCTATAACCTGATAGAGCAAAGTTGTTTGTTTCAAAGTATACAATCTTCTTAGAGAAAGAGTTTCTTCTAAGAGAAGACAGTGGGAGCAAGGGTAAACTTGGTGAAGTTGAGGTCTTTCGAACAAACACATATCAACTAACCCAATCGAGGAATAAAAGAATTAAGGACACAACTAGCGAGGTGAAGTAGTTGAGAAACATCTCAAAGTTTATAAAATTGTGTTAAAAATTTAGACATACGGAAACCACCTAGGCGAAAACCATCAATCAGCTAATTATAAAAACAAAGATTTTATTTTCACATTTGTAATATATATATATATATATATATATATATATTATTACTATCCTAAACTTTGGAACCACAAGAAAATGGCTGGTCCGCCAGTTATAACCACTCGAAAAATCTAAAGATTCCATATTGTTTTACTTAAATAGGCCTCCTAGTTGTGGAAAATAGCCTCCATGGTGCCTGACATTGTATACATGCAATAGGCCTAGTCATGCTCCAAATCATTTGATCTTTATGGTTCTAAGAAGTTCATATGCAACCGGTGTAAAACTCACATGCTTTGACATTGCAAAAGCCGTAGACCAAAACATGAAATACAGTAGGCACCATCCCTCCTAAAACTCAAACAAGCCTTCGGATGAATATATGCCCAAAACATATAAGTAAAAAATGGCACATCGGCAATCATCCGTGCACCAAAACTTCCCACCAAATAGGAGTCACATTCATTAAATCCTAATAAAATTTCATTATCTTAAGATAGCATATAAAAGAGAAAAAAATACTAATGTTTCTTACCAATATCGACATAAATTATCATGTCTTAGAAAGTATTGACATAGGTAAATTCAAATATATATTTCTTGCTATATTAATGGAGAAAGGAATTGAATTAAAGGAATTTTAAACAATGTGAGATTCGAAAGGGAGCAAGCAATGACCCCATGATAGATATCAGTCCATAGCCGCATTAGATTCCAAATCATCATCACGATTAGCATTTGTGCTAAGATGCTTCTCCTTCTCCGCTCAATTGTTTTTGTTGGATAGCTCTGTACTCTGATATTGCTTCAAAGGAAAAAGATTGGAAAACCAAAATCTCTAATAGCGTTGATCTTCATCTTCTGATTGATCCCCCGATCCAAATTTGGCGGCATGCTTGGATCGTGTTAGCGAATCTGCAAAAGCGCATAAATAGAA
Organism: Tetrastigma voinierianum; assembly: GCA_016808115.1. Classification (NCBI taxonomy): domain Eukaryota; kingdom Viridiplantae; phylum Streptophyta; class Magnoliopsida; order Vitales; family Vitaceae; genus Tetrastigma; species Tetrastigma voinierianum. The sequence goes on along the minus strand of JAEQBH010002311.1, from coordinate 86,083 downwards.
AAAAAATGAAAGGACACGAATTTTACGCCTTTGGATATCCTTGGTATTACGGCGAAATTTTGAAGTCTTTTGAAGAATGTTTACGAATTTTGAAACCCTTTATGTGGCTGATATATGAGGAAACATACGTATGGAAAAGAATATCTGAGTTCAAGCATAATTATATATTAATTTTTTAATTGATTTGAGTTTTCTTAAGTCGAGTTCGAGTAGCTCGATTATTTTTTGAATGAAGTTTCAAACATCCGAAAAAAAATAAAAAAGCAAGCTCAATTAACTAAATCGAGTTTGAGCTTCTAGTTTTTTAATTGAGTCGATTCGATACGACTCAAGTTGAGCTATGTCATTCGGTCACACCCTACCTCGAATCATCAAGATCCTTAGAATGACTTGGTAAAGAGTTGATTTTCAAATCTTTCAATTTATATAATTAGGTGGCATTGCATGCGGGCACGAGTGTATAAGATCTAGCGATAGGGTGGTTGAAATTTAATTGGGCCAAGAAGTTAGGGAGTAATAAATGAAGCCAAGTCAATCCATGTCAAGCCACTGGGAATGGGATAGTGATGGGCTTGGGCCCATTAATTGAGATGAACCTTTATTACCCATAACCATGCTTTATTAATTATTATTATTATTTATTAGTCCAATGGCCTAAAATAGTTGGTTGACTTTTGACTCGGTAGGGAAATAAATATTAAATACACCTTTATGACATCGATGCAGGAAGAAGAGAATCGAGTCGGATAATGATAGACAAGGTGTGGAATTAGCGGAGTTGGTATTTTGTCTAAACTAAAATTCGAGAAAGGTAAGTTTAATGAATTAGGATTTTACTCTATTTTTGCTTGTGGCACGATAATATCATCATTCATAATGAATGAGCGATGAAGAAGAAGGAAGTAGAACAAATATTCGTAGTGATTAGGGATGAAAATGGAAATCTAATAGAATTTCTATGAATCATTATGAAATAGATTTAAGTGGCATCTTGAATTTGGGACAAATCGGCTTTGATTGCTTGGAATCCATTTTCCTCTGGGGTTTGATTTGGCCAATTGCATCAAGCTTTTCTTTGTTTATTTGAAATCCATTTAGGTCATTTATGTTATTTTGCCTTATCTTTATGATTTGGTTTATCAAATTTTGATTTGTTCTTTTGTTTATCGGTCTGTTTGGTTATGTTGTTGATTCTCATATTATTTGTTCACTTTTAAAGCAATTGGCTATGTTTACTTGAATCGATGAATGGACGATAATGTGTATGGAAATCTTTTCTTATCGTAGAATAGAAAATTAATATAGAAAGTAATTGATGATTAATATTAATTTACTACTATGAAAATGTTTTTGGAATTTATGTATGCCATAATCCATTATTGGTTTTCATTTTGAATTTGAAATGTTGATTGATGGTCTTATTTGAGAGCCCATGAATCATTGAGATAATATAATATACGCTCTTAGCTAATACGAAATTAATATAGCCTCTTGCAGCTATCTTTAGCACTCTATTCGGGGTTTAGAAAGCAAGGGAATGTAAATGTGTACTTGAAAGAAGGCTATGAGCTTGCCTGATGTCATCCAAAACCCGATGATCCCTTTTGTCTTGATTCATTAATTCCTTCTCCTAGCTAGTTAGTAAAGGGCTTGAAACTTATAAATAATAAATCTTATCGGATGGTGGTATAGACCTCATTTGTTTTCCTCGGGATAATTGTTTTGGTGTGTGGCTCTACTAAAGCTTGGCTGGACTATGATGACAATACCTAACACCGGCGGTGTACATCAAATTTTACTTGATCAATATATTTTGTCTTAAAACCCTGCATGTTGACTCGAGGCTTGAAATGGAATCGGTGTCTTGTTTTGTGCGTACGAGAAAAATAGTTTATTAGGCATTGGTTTCTTGTCTTACCATTTTTAAATACAAACTAGTCATTTAATGGGCATGTTTTTTTATTTTTTGTCGAGAAACATAAATCCATGGCTTCTTGCGACAACTACTATGAAAATTCTATCTCGGACGGGTTCCAAAAAGATGGGGTGGATAAATAAGAATAAATATTCTTTAAAAGATTATTTATTATTACTTATACTTATAGGTGTAGTAGCTAATATTTAATTTTTTAAAATATGAAGAAATAAATCTTCATTAGTTTTAAGTAGATTTATAGAAAATTTGCGAGCTAGTAACATTAAAGTAGGAATTTCACCATGTTTTTGAATGCTGGCGATGAGTTGGTGTGGGTTTGAATAGATGAGAGGTGGACAAGTGTGGGCGTCGAAATAGTGTTTTTGAAGAAAAATGGGATGGGGCGAGACTTTGGAAAATTGGTGGGGAGTTTCTTGATTTAGGCAAGGCCTCCATTTGGCCCTAACCTTTACTACCCTTTTTGTCCTATATCATGAATGTGTCACAACAACTTAGGACCCTACATTAATGGACTCTTAGAATTTCATTTATTTTTCATTGGAGGTTAGATGTTAGGGTAATCACTAAAGTGTCTTCATGCATCTTGATCTTGCCATAGGGTGTGATTAGCTTGCATAGAATTTACCATATTTATAAAGTTGTGATTCTCATTGATAATTAATTAAGTTTTTTCCATTAATTTGGTGTGACTAAACTTCTGTATTTGTTTGATTTATAAGTGTAGAAGACTCTTTGGAGTCAACTAACTATGTATGGACCTATTCTTTATGTGTATTTTTTTAATAACTAATCATATATAACATAAACAAAAGCAGTAATTATAATTTTTTAGATAAACTATATAAGTTTTTATAAAATATAAAATAAATTTTATGATACTAGATGGATGACAAGTTAAAATAATTTTTCTATTAGGATTCTAATGGATGACATAAATACTATATACTTTTAGATATAGAAGGATTGGGCCTAATAGAAGAATATGATAAAACTTCTTTATAAGTTTGACTACACAAGCTATTTTATATAATTTGATTTAAATTACTAAAATATAAAAGATAATGAAAAATTCGACCTTTGGCATTTTTAATTATATTAATGAGTAAGTTCACAATACATTTTGTAAATCTTTTGAAACTGATAATAAACTAAAACTTATATTAAATTAATAATCAATACTATGCATTATGGTTAGGATATATTTTCCCTTTAGATTTTATTTATTTATATTTTATATAATTGGCATAAATATTTTTATTCATCACAATATTTCAATACATTTGAGATAAATGTAATACACATTTATCAATACTGAAACATTTTAATTATTGTTAATTGTTGTTTTATATGTCAACTCTCTGTTTCCATTTAGTGGATATGGTTTAAGGCTTTTGTAATTGATTATAGTTAATTTTTTTTGCACGTGAGTTTGCCTTTGAAAAATTAATTTTCTGTAAGTTTGCATGAAGCGGTTGTTGGACACAGGCACGGTGGGTGCATAAAATGGAATTGGGGTTAAAGAAATTGAATATTTGAGTTGCGATTTTTTTTTGTTATTGTAACTTTTTGTTTATGAAATGTTATTCAAGAAATACAAGTTCTCTATTTATGATTAAAAAAATAAATTTGAGTATGGATCATAACATATATATTTTTTTCTCATTTGTAATTTGATTGAGTGCAAATAATCTGTAAATTAAGTCGTGATTCTAAGCAATAATGCTTGTTGTGAAAACAAAATTTTTAAATATATTTATTACAATGATTATTTATTTTATTTTGAATATATAGTGCAAACACACTAATAAATTAAAATGAAATGAATTTATTTTTATTTCTATTTCTTATTCTATAACATAAATATATATCTTAGAATGGCGACGGAATACGGTTTCCTTTCTTTGTTGAAAGACTTGGTGACAAGCTCATTCAAGCAAAATTCCTCAGGAATTATGCTTGACCCAGCAGACAGTACCTGAGAGATCTAAGAGGCGATGGAATGCTTCTTGGAAGGCGGACGAGAAGCGAAGAAGAATTCTAGGGTGCGTAGCGGGTTTTGATGTCAGGAAGTACATTTACAATGCGGGATATCATAGACATATTTCATCCTTAATCTGCTTGATCCTTGAGAAGAAACTTCTTTCTTAAGTGTGGCTTCAAAAAGTTGATAAACCGCTACAAAGTTGGCAAGAAAATTGAAGCCTTACAACTTGGCCTCCTAGACATCTCAAATAGAAGGGAAGCTATTGGAATAAAAATATCGGAGAAGGAAGGATGGATTCGGCTAAGAATCGGATGTTGCGGGGTCTAAGGCGTTCCTCCTCATGCGGAAGAGACACTAATGTTGTTGTGGGCTGGAAGGAAGCGGATGAGCCCCTAGTGAACCCGGTGATCGGTGGAGACTACAAGGCGTCGCGTGATTTCCACTAGTGGGAATGGGTGGAGAAACAGCCACTTGCTAAGAAAGTCTATAATCATAGACAGGTTGTGGAGTGCTTTCCAGATTGTCGTGCCTGGGCTTATGTGTCTCTAGATTGTAGACCTAGAGACGTTTATATGAAAATTATTAAACAGCTGGTTTGTAAATCCACAAAAGATCAGCAAGTACTAGAGATGGTGGAGAGTACTGATAGCCTTGCAATTGGGGATTTCCTTCATGAACATGCGAAGGAGAGAAAAGGTATTTGATAATTACGGATGATGTATGGAGGGCTGTAGAGATTGGAATTGTCTTGCAAAAGTGGCGTTAAGCGATCATGATTGCCCACCGGAAATGTGTTCCACGATGGGGGTGCGGCGGCGGATTACTTCTCCGCGACTCGGGAACAAGGATGTTTGCTTTGCATGCGGATCTTTCGTTCTACTCCCGAGGAAATGCAACTTCTTTTCAAACAAAAATTTGAGCTGGTTTTGTGGAAGGCATTCCTTGATCATGTTGATCTTGATAGATATCCCCAGTTTAGTGCGACTTGAGAGATGGTGGGCGAATGTAATAGCTTCAGATTGTGCATAGTTGTATTAGGAGGTTTTAAATCGAGATATGTCACATACAGAATGGAGGAAGTACATGACAACATTAATGCGTATCCTTGTAAAGGCTCCCAAACAGGGTAATGATGACAGTGTAGACAGGCTACATTGATTTGCCCTCTTATTTGAAACCATGCTTTCTACACTTAAGCCTCTTCCCAGAGGATTATGTCATCTCCACAAGAAAACTGTTCCTTTTGTGGATCGCTGAAGGTTTTGTACTGTCGGCCGAGCAAGCTGATCAACAAAGCATGAAAGTCACGGCCGAGGTTTACTTGAATGAATTAATCAATAGAAACTTGATTCAAGTGGTAAGAATGAGTGTCAATGCGAGGGTTGTGGAATGTCGGGTTCATGACCTTATGCGAGAGTTGGCTATTGGAGAAGGCCCGAGAGCAAAACTGCCGAGAATTCATGATATTGAAGATCCTCTATCCTCTTCCTGATAATTCATCTTTATTTTCATCTAAATGCCATGACAAAGTATTTATTCGACATGGAGGTATGCTTACGACATTGAGCCACAATACTCCATACTACAGGTCTCTCTTGTTTTTCAATTTAGGGCATGAAATTTGTAGATTTTCGCAACTAGATTTCATTGGAAAATGCTTCAAAGTTCTCGAGTGCTAGATGGAAGGTGTAAGGTAAACCTACCAAGTATAGTTGGGACACTAATTCATTTAAGGTACTTGGGATTAAGGCATGCGGTCTTAAATTGCTTCATTTTATCCATTGGCGACCTAAGGAGTTTCTGAGCAGTGAATGTTAACAATCTTAAACAAGTTCCAAATGTGATATGGAAGATTCAAAACATGAGATATCTTTACATGGAAGCAAAAGTATGATATTCCACTTAAATTGATACATTGGAAAATCTTCAAGTTTTATCGGGGCATAACCTTCAAGCGATGGATCTGAGAACAATTGACGAGTTAACTTGTCTTGGGAAAGCGAAATTAGAAGGAAGATATGTGGTGGTAGGGGGTTGGTTTGGAGTCCATTGCCAAAGCTCACGAGTTACAGAAATCCTTGTACCTTAAGGCATCGGAGTCCTAGCTTTGAGTCCCTTGCCATGGACTCTTTATACATCTCTCTAAGTTGGACATAAAAGGACACATGCAAAAGCGTCGAAGCTTTCAATTTCCTCGAACCTTTCTGATTAGCAGTGGTTAGTGCCGACTGATTGCAAGTCTCTGCCATTTTGGAGAAAATTGCAAAGTGACTACGAGACTAAGGAGCTGAATAATATCTTGGAGCGAAATGCATGTTTTAAAATGGGTTTCCCCCGACTCAAAGTACTTGAAGCACCGGGTTAGTAGTGATTAAGTTGAATATAGAGAATGGAGCAATACCATGGCTTATGCAACTACATTGTCAGTTTTCAACAAGGATCTCTGGAGTTGATAAGCTGTCAAATTTGGTGGAGGTGAAAATTGTTATCGATTCCATGATCCCTTCTTTTTCACCATTCGCAAGATTTTTAAGCACCTATCGATCTAGAAAATATCACTTGTATTGGGATCATTCATGGTAACTACCTTTACCCATCTACTTTGGACCCCTTCAATTTCCAATTTTGTTGTGCCTTATTATATTGGTTGTTAAATTAACATATATAGAGTTCTTATATATGCTGAAAATTTTCATATATCAATGAATGTAGAAATACGATAAACATCAAAAAGTGATGGAATATGTGTTTATAAAAGTTGTAAAATTACTGTCATTATGTCTTAAATTAACATGTAAGACCAATGTAATACTCATGCTATGTTGTTAAAAAAAGTTATCATATTTGAAAAATGAAATGTCGGTGTTGGGAATCTACAACACTTTGTACTCCCCCTCTTGAATTTGTACACATTGAGCCTTTATGCCATAATCTTCCGTCACATCTTTTTATTTTCATCGCTTTTTATTGGTAGTATCTTAATAGCATCTGAGCAGAACCAATTTAAAAAGTATAAAGAAATGTTTTTCTCTATCCAATCCATACTCAAGGTTGGAAATATCGGTTTCGATGGATATATCGGTACTTGCATTTTATGGATATATCGGATATATATCGGTGGATATTTTTTTATGAATATCGATATATCGAAAATTAACAAAAATACTTTGAAATTCATAAAAAATACTTTTAAAAGTGTAAAAATGACATTAATAATCAAATATATACATTGCAATGAGTTTTAAAATCAAAATGAATTGATGTGACTCAGTGCAACATTTGATGGATAGATCAAATTTCGGTAAAGACAATACTCATACCAAGACATGGTGTTCCGATAATATTGATTATAAGATCGAACATGTCATGAATAAATGTCTTGACTTGTATCTACAACTTCTCTATGGATAGGAAATTCGGGGTTCATCCACACTCGTTTCAAATGATAACTAACATGAGAAATTGAATTTATTAATATATTATTACTAAATTAAAATAATTTAAAATATGAAAACTTCATATACTACTATAAATTTATAATATGCATACACGTATTAACTAATATATAACGATTTTAAAAATTATGAACATGAAATGTTAATTTATTAATATAATGTACTAAATTAACTAATTTAAAATATTAAACTAATATATAGTTATTTAAGAGATATCACAAAGAAAATTTTTGGAGTGAATGAGGTGGATATTGGTAGAAATTTGTGATCAAATTGAATGATTTTAGAGATATTTATAGGTTTTTGAGTCAAAATAACCGTTGGATGGTCAAAATATATTTAGCAATTTAATTATAGCGGTTGGATTTAATTTTTGGTGCAAATATGGTCATTTTGATATATTCCGGAGTATATCTGGGTATATCGCAGTATATCGATATATCATAATATATCTCAGATATTTCACGGAAATATTTCGATATCTCAGATATTTTCACCGAATATTTCCGATATCTCAGATATTTTGAGCAAAAAATCAGTCAGCGTGTGTTCTACAAAAATTCAAATTTCGTTCCGTCTGATATATCGTGAGGAAATATCGCCGATATTTCCGAATTACTACGATTTTTCTTGTAAGCGATTTTCTATGTAAAATCGTTTTAGTGGGCCCGATATCGATATATCGCCGATATATCGGCGATATATCAGAAATTTCAATCCTTGTCCACTAGGAAAATGCTTTTCTAACCTACTTTCAATAAAAAAGTAAGATGTTAAAATAACTTAAATTAATTACATCTCTTCAGCATTAATGTAAAGATGAGTTTTGTTTTCTCAATTATTTTTATAGTTCTTTTAATCCCAGCTAACACATGTCTTGTTTAGTTTTCTATTTATTTCGAGGACAACTTGATAGAAATGGTCAAAAAGAATTTTGGACACGCAAGTAGAAAGGTAAGCACGGAACTCCCTCTCAACCTATTGGATGATGGATTTGGGTGCGTGTATGTAGTATATATATATATATATATATATATATATATATATATATATATATATATATATATATATATATATATATTATTGCTGCATAACAAGATCCTCTACACTATTAGATTCCTACCACATACTTAATATGTTTAGTACTTGACTAATTATATATATTTTAACTTGCATAACAAGATCCTCTCTACCTATTAGATTCCTACCACATGTAATGCATGTTTAATTACTTCAGCTAATTAATAAAGGTTGAAATTTAGCTAGTGATTGTCGGGCGTAATGGCTGCAGCGGAGTCTAACATCGATTCGGAACTCGGCGGTGGGTTTGTTGAAATGATAGGACCTATCTTTTCCTTATTTGGGGATTCTACGGGAAAAGGAGCTAAATCATGACCAATGATTGAACATGGTTTAAGCTGGTTGGAGTTCTACTTAGTCGAAACCACGAGATATGAGCATTACTGAATTGTTATATATTTTGTATAATTTCCTTTTAAAATGATGTTTGGTTTCTGAGAAAAATTCAAAGGACTTTCTTTAGAGGAGGATTGAACTCCCTACGATGTAGAGTCGGCCTCATGTTTTGACCTCTAAGTTCATATCGATCGTCATCAAATAAAATAGTGCTTTTTTTGCGAACAAAATTAATGAGAAGGGGTGAAATAGGCATTTCGGAGTTCCCCCGATTGACCCGAGATTGAATAAAGAGCCACTGCAATAAAATAATTGCGAGATCTAAACTTTCCTTTGCAAAATCTGGTGGACTTAGACATCATCGGGCATTGATTATTTTCTTCTACATCCTTGGGAGATGCCACTCACGTTCTTCTCGGAAGCTGGTATTGTAAATATACACCCAGGTGCCCAACCATTCTCTTTCTCTCTTTACTCCCTTGCTCTGCTTTTTGTCATTTACCAACATATTACTTATTAATTAAAATGATATTTATATCCATTTACGGACTCTGAAACAATGCCGGGATTTCACTTTAGTGAATAAGGGTGAGTATTTAGAACTTATTTTCATTTAAGATGATTGATAGGGCTGAGGAAAATTGTATTGAACTTGGTTGGAGTGCATTTGTCGAGATACCCATCGTTTGTGTTTGTGATGGGAGGGACGACGACGGGATAACAATAATGCATGTTAGACCTCACGCCTAGCAGAGACATGGGTGAATCAAGCTACACCATCCATTTATAGTGTACCTCCTCTTGCTACAAATTGTGTTTGTGGATGAATAGTTTCGAATAATGGCAATCTAGTAGTCCTTGTTGGGTGGAGTCAATGCACCCAGCCTGAGTATACTCGGAATTTCTAGAGACCCGATAACCTTGCTGCGATACCACTTTGTTGGAAGGAAGATGGAGGAAGATAGAGGAAAAACTTGAAGATAGGAGAAGCTAGATGATGAGGTGAAGATCTTTACTTACTATTATTGAAGGCTTAGCACATTTTTAGATTTGATTACAAACTCAAGAGATCACCTTCTTTATACTATTAACACCTTCTCAACCAATAGCTAAGTTGTTCCAACACAAATATAATCTAATGGTTACAACTTACTGAATGAGTATCTAGAATTCTTCTAGAAGTCGAACTGAAAATCTCGTGCAGGAACTCACAGGGAAATATCTAGAATAGACTTCTAGAAGTTGGGCTCTCTTATGTTTCCTACACTTCAGGCTTTACTTAAACTCCTAAACCCAAAACTTAATGACCAAAGTAATTTCAATTCGGACGAAAATGCAAATCAAGTTTATATTTCTTATGTGTATTCTTTTTTATTTTCTTCTTCGATTCTTATCACCATTCTTGCTTGATGCTCTGACAGTTTATCAAATAGATTGATTTTTAAATGATGGAGCCCTAGTCAGATCGTGTTGTACGAGCCTAAATACCACTTGAAGCTGGAAGAGCATAACTTCCACGGGGCAAAAAGACTCGGATAGATTCTACACTCAAATCATCACTTAGGTAAGCCCATTCACTTCTTGCGGATAAAAGAAAAACCGAAGAGCGAGGCCCAGAAGCGATAATGGGTGGCTTCATTACAGAGAAGGGAATGGAGGCGGAAGCATGGGTGGACGTAGCGGACCCTCGACAACACCCCACCCCCTCTCCCATTACTAGCCATTTCGTCCTTGTCATTCTCTTGTTTGTACTCTCGATTACCTGACTCTAAGGCAGGTTATGTAAGCTAGTAGGTTAGTATTACCTCCCTCTTGCTACAAATTGGGTTTTGCGAATGAATAGTTTTGAATAATGGCCATCTAGTAGTCGTTGTTGGGATACATCCAGAACATGAAATCCATTAACAGAACGTACTAAGAACTTTGGTCGGAGTTCTACTTACAGAGAACATGAAATCCATTATATCTACATTCATCTCCCTACCTTCATTCTTGGCTTCTTTTTCTAATCGGATGAAATCAGTGGTTTTGCATTAGAGTATATTTAGATTTCTTTTATTGGCTTTTGCAATTACATTTTTGTCAGCATATTAGTATATGTACCCGCAATGACTTTTCAATAATATTCAAGTCTTTTATAATGTGGTATGAGAAGCCTCAGTGAACAACAAAAAATAGCCTAACCACACAGTCGTCGTTGCGCCCATCACAGTGGTTGTGTGATCCATCGGCAATTTTGACTAAATGACAACCCTTACCTTCTTCACTCTCTGTTATAGAATGTAAATATATACTTTACTTGTAAGTTGCGAAACTAACTAGGAATGTTAGATTAACATACTAGTTGTATATATCTAGCTCTTGTATTTATACATGTTTAGATCGATGAAAAACTAAATTCCATTTATCGAATTTCCACTATTTTTATTTTTATATGGTATCGAGTTTGGTTGACAGAGTCTTGTTTCAAGCCACAATTTTGCAATTTATTCCCTATTTATTGATTTGTAAGTCCATGGGCTGACTTTATTTAGTTTATTTGACTCTCCACATGTGGGTATATTTACATGAAGGAGTTAAAGACATTATATTAGTATTAACGCAAATCCTTTAAAGAGTTCGCATTGTTAGCTAATAGATCTCATAATTCGCTATAAAATGATAGTGTGAGCATGTGTTTTTAAGGCATTCGCACCCTCGATTAAGGGAGGCGAAATTTCGCACCCTCATTGATAGGTGTGAACACCTAATCCTTTGACTGTTCCTTTCCACCCTCGATTTTTGATTTGTAATTGCATAATAAGACTTGAAACATGATCGGAAGAATTTGTTAGGTCTGTCTTTACCAATATATATGAGGTTATAACTGCAAAAACGTACATACTAGTTTTGGGGAGATTAAACAACCTCTAATATAGGATGTTCTTAGTTTTGGTTAGATTTTGTAGATTTCAAAGAACAGTTTAGTTGATTTCTATTTTTCTTTTAATAAAAAAAATATTTTTTCTTCTTTTGCTTTGTGGATGGCTTGGATTTATGCTTGTATGGTGGATGATTACTTCTCCAACATGCTCGGGTAATCTCAGCGCTCGGGAGAAAGCGATTTGGGGTTTCAAACCCATGGTGATGAGGGTAAAACGATTTCAACACCAAAGGTAATTACTTTGACCTCCTTGAATCTTTTTGGGATCTTTTGGTATGTCTCGGGATCATTGTTGAAGGTTGAGAGTGAGACTCAACTCATTAGAATCATGGGAATAAATATTATTATGAGTTTTCCATGCTAGAATATTTGGTTTCTTGACACTTGCTAATCCAGTGAAGTACATCGAGTTGTTGTCCAGTTTATCCTTCACCGTATGATGAAAAAATTATCTCTGCTCATTAGATTTGAAGAACCTGGTTGGAAGTAAGTGGGAATATGGGTTGAGCCGGATGGAGCTGACCAGCTGTGGTTTTGGAGGGTTGGGATGTGAAATTGGTGGCCCCGATAAAAGTCGAGCCTATTGGCTGACGAGGAATAGGCTGCATCCATTAGGGTTAGGGTCGAACCCGGCTGAATAACTGAACATGCCTAATTTTTTTAAAGGTCATTTATATTTATTTAAAGAGAAAATTAAATTTTTCTCTTAAGATTCAGTTTTAACCTAGGTTGTGGACTCGGATGTGGACCTTTGATGGGTTAGTTCAGTTAGGTTATGAGTAATGTTAGCATTATTTACTTGTTTACGTGTATTTAAAACTACATTATTCTTATATTGTCTAGGTTCTATCATTTTTGTGTATTAAATGCTATTACTTATTTCCATGTTATTGTTTTATTTAAGAATGGTAAAATAGAAAATATTTAACCTTTTTTTAATATTCTGACCCATTTGTGTAGCACATTGTAGGGAAATTTGGGTTGAAATTTGATCAAAAAATATATTAGAATAAGAGTGGGCCGAGGTGGCAGCCCATAGATCCGTTTCAAAATCAGTAGGAATGGCGGGGCACAAGAGGTTGAAACTAACACCATAAAACAGATAGCTAAAATAATTCAAGAAGAAGAAGAATTGAGTAAATCACTAAGAATGGAAATCTGATGACGAAACCTCGAGAGGCCTCCTTCAGTTATTCTCTATATTTTTAGTTAATTACATTTATAATCTCAGTAAATCATACAAACCCAAAATAGATAAAACATATAATTAGGATAAATTCTTTGAATAAGTAGAAAATCCATCCCGATGGATGACCCTAGGCCACTATACACACAGTAAGCTGCGGGTTACCTCAAAGGTGGAACTAGGTCTTATCAGTGCTGTTATTCAAGATTTACTGCTCTTAGTCGATGGCAGGAATTAAAGTTAGCTTGGTGGCACTCGTAAATATTGGGTGCAGCTCGCCCAAGCAGCGCGGTGGGGCCCATGGAGCCTCTTACGTCGATGTGCCTCCTCCACCGGTGCCAGGCACTATGACATCTCCGACCACACCTCCCTTGTCGATCGCAGAAACAACGGCGGATGGGGCCCGTCGACCCAGACGCCATAGCCTTTTCTTAAATAGATACTCACATTTTTTATTCACTTTTTTAGCCTCTTGTGCTCCTTGCGATGCAGCGTCTGAATCGAAGCTTCTTGGTGCATAACTGGTGGCGTGGGTTAGAAAGACAACATTCTAGTCATATAAATTTTATTGCTTTTAAATAAGTAATTTTGCCCTTTGTCAAAGATTATAGAAAAAGCGATGCTACTAGCTGCGTGGAATAAATTTGGTTTGTTAGCTAAAAGTTGAATCATAACATATACACACAAAACAACGAAGATGGCCAGTATATGGGTTTCTTTTCATTTAACAATTTAAAGGGACTTTTGTTTGGTTAAAATGGTGATGGTGTTACATTAATTAAGTATTTGCGGTTAAAACACATTCACACGATAACTAAGAGGAACATTACATTGGAAGAAGTCTTGTCTGGGATTAAGGATGTGTAGGTGTTTCTTTTTAACAACAAAATTTTGTTCAGAGTTTCCACACAAGAATGGAAAGATAAAAATTCCTTTTGAATTAAAGAAATGTAGGAGCACTAACTCTCAAAATGATACTGCGATCCAACAGGATTTAGTTATTTTCTTGTAGTGTGGCAAATCAAATTATAAAATTATGGAAAAATAGTTATAACATCGATTTTGAGACAAAAATACACCCATTATAACAAATGATCATGTTAATGGTGAGAAAATATATATGACCAACTCATATGTGTTAACATGGAATGGACAACAAATATCAATGGGCCTAAATTAAAAGGATGCGAAGACATGATTATTTGAAATGAAGGGCAGCGTCCTTTGCTTAGCCAAATGAAAATTTGACTATGTGAAGACAAAGTTGATAAGAATTTGGGAGATTGAGGAATTGGAAATTGGTTGGAGTCTCGAATCGTCACAGTTTGACGTTGAAGCTGACTCAAGTAAGCGATTAATTGTTGTACTTAATGCGTGGTGAGTGATCCATGTGATTGGAGATGGTCCGCCTTAGTATGGCCTTTGATGAGAATTTAGGTTTGGGTGATTAAACGAGAGGCCTAATAGAGTTAGGTGGGCCATTTGATTTGAATGGGTCTTGGATTTGGGCTTGGCCACGAGAATCCATGAAGTGCAGCAACACTCGTGCATGGTGTGTCAACCAACCCGCAATGGGGTACACTACGGTCGATCTCGCCTGAAGCGTTGCTAAAATATTGCCTTTTGAAATATTGGTTTGAAAAAATTCTCTTATTGGAAATTTTGGTTTAGTGACGTTTTATTATCTTTGGATGATTTATAAATTAAGAAGAATTTGATTTACAATTAGTTCAATTTTCTTGCCGACCTCGTCAGGACAACTAAGATTCATAATCAGATATTTTGGAATATGTGTTTACATGTAGGTTTGAAATTTCTGCATGGAATGGATCAAATAATATCTTTGATTGGAGTTTGGATGTTTACAGCAACCATATTTTTATATTGAAGAAAATTTGTCATGGGAGTGTTTGATTACTTTTGCCTCTTATCTTCTTTATCTTCTTTTATGCATTTGAACTGTTGGCTGAATATTTCTTCTTGAATTTACTCTGACGGTGGGGCTTATGTTACATCATCTGGCCCGAGTAATGTGAATGTTCAAATACGATACATAATGGTACCACCATATCCTCTGAAACGCAAAGTAGTGTTGGTAAGGCAACTGAGTTTTAAAGTTTCATAATGTCAAAAATTACAAAAAAGAACAAAAGATGGCATCCACGAAGAAAGCACCCTGACACGAGCTACAAAAATGGGTTAAATCATTTTCATGGCAAAGCGACACATCTGAATACAGGCGTATATTGTGCATTTAGAGTCGAGCAAGACATCCACTAGGGAAAAAAAAAGTATTTAAGGATGGACCATAATACATTCATAAAATTGATGAACAAGAAAAAAACAAGACAAGCTCATATACAAGGATATGAAAAAAGTTAATTGTAAATGAATTCCTAAAATTAAGACAAAGAAAGTATATTGCCCATAATAAAGATGATCGACTTTATTTAGAAATTTTGATAAATAAAAGTCAATTACGAATGACTTGTTATAAAATTGATGTAATACAATCAGATTCTGAGTTAATAATAATTTTCTAGAACATTGCCGTATGATTACGGGTTGAATAATTCAACTTCTTTGCATTGTTAGAAAGAAAATTATTCTTGTTCCCAAAGCTTTGTTTGGAGCTTGCTAATGTTAGACTGTGTGACACATGCGTGTCGATAGCTAAACTTTTATATGAAGTAAACATTATATCATAATTTAAAATCAATAATATTACATCATTATATCAACTAATACAAATGATAGAGGACTAATACTTGCCAAAAATTACTAAGTGAAAGCGATTGAAACCATATCAGTAATTAATTCACAGGGGGAATAAAAAACATATATACACACCTAAAAACCCATCGTAGCGGATAAAGAGGGTTAGACACCTTTTTGACGACATATATGCATTCACATACACTTTTAGCTATCTGAAATAATTTGATAGCAATATTAAAGTGCAACAAAATTGGTAAATGAAGGGATCAAGTAGATAGGTGATGGTAGTTACCTCGTCAAACCCCAAAGTCTTGATTTTGTGGAACAGGATCATAGCGACCTTAGCAGGAAGCGAATTTTACCTCTACCAAATTTGCTTGACTCATTAAGTCCAAAGATCTACGTTTTGAAATTATCGAGCTCTGTTTGCATAAGCCATGGCATCGCGCCTTTCAATATTCCAACGGACGATTCCTTGAACCTCAAAAGTTGGAAGTATTTGGAGTCGAGTATCTGCGAGATACATGCATTTCCTTTCCGAGATATGATCCAGCCCTTAGTCTGAGAGTCAACAAATTTGGAAGCTTCTCCAAAATGGGCATAGGATCACATTCTAGCCTACTGCGCTTCCAATGTCAATTGAGAAAGATTAGAGGAAATTTAAAGGTTTTAGTCAATTTTTGCATGCGTCCTTTATGTCAACTTAGAGATGAGGCGAGCTCATGTGAGGATGGAATGCTAGACTCATCGATGCCTTGGTCTGATTTAAGACTACTATGTAGCTTGGCAGTGGGAGTTTGAAAACTCAAGCCCTCTTCTGACTCATCTTCCTTCTATTTTTAGCTTCTCAAGACAAGTTAACTTGCTCGGGTATTTAGGATCACTTTGGTTGAAGTTGTGCTGATAGAATTTGAAGATTTTGGGCCAGTATCAATTTTCAATGGATCAATCTTCCTTCTTGCTCCTCAATGTAAAGATATCTCATGTTTGTAATCTTCCGAATGACATGGCTTTTCGTTTAAGATTATTTATATCCAAAATGCGCAAATTCCTTAAGTTGCACATAGATAATGGGAAGCATTTTTAGTCGGTGTATGCTTAATCCCAGTACCTTAAATGTATCGGTTGATTATACTTGGTACATTTCGATTCCCTAGACCTTCGAATCTTGCCTCTAAGCACTTTGAAGCATTTGTGTGAAATATAGTTGTGATATTCGACAAATTCCCCCAAATTGAAGTAAGAGAGCGAAGGTATGGGTGGAGTAGTGTTGATGGAAGCATACCTCTGAAGTCGAGAATAAATACTTTGTTGACGGGATTTTGATGAAAATAGAAGGACTGCGGAGGGAAGAGATGAGGATCTACTCTGATATTAGTTCGATGAAGTTGTGCTCTTTTGCCTTTCAATAGCCAACTCTGTGAAGTCATAGACGGCGTTCCATAGCCCTTGCATTAACCTTTCGTTCTGCGCGAATCAGTTTTAATTGATTAATAAATTGAGTAAATCAGTGATGTCTTTCGTAGCTGTCGATCTTCAAATTTGCAACCTGAAAACGGCAATCCACAAAGAGTAGTTTTCCCATGGAGATGACATAATCTTGGGAAGGCAGTGAAGAAAGCATGGTTTCAAGTAAGAGGAATGTCGATGTAGCTCGAGTTCAGCATTGTCATTACCCAGCTATTTGGCCCTTCTTTTAGCGAGAGTATGCACTCATGTTATCATATGCCTTCTTCCATTCTATGTGTGACATATTTTTCGACATGAACTTCCAGTAATAAGATTGCCAACGGTAAACCATTACATTTATCAACCATCTTTTCCCCAGAGTTCCTTCAAATCACGGTAAATAGCTCTCGGCATCGATATCGAGGAAAGCCTTGTGGAACAGTCCTGACTCTTTTTTGGAAAGAAGTCGCATTTCATGGGGAATAGAGCGAACATACGCACATGTGAAGCTACTTCCTTATATCGAGTTGTGAAGCCGGTATTACAGCGCCGCCCCCATCTGGGAACACACTTCGAAAGCCCGGTCGGGGTCATTCTTTGCTCTTTTTGCAAGACAACTCCGATCGTGGGCTCGCCCATCATCGAACTATTAATATACATTATCAACGGATGTCATGAAGAAATCCACGACTCGTACTCTTGCAATTTCTCGATCATCTCCACTTGCTCTTTTGTGGATGAACTTCGTCTGTTTTATAATCTGCATATAAGCGTCTCTGGGTCTACAATCTTAGGACACATAAGCCCAGGCCGCGATAATGAAAGCACTCCTGACTTGTGTATGATTATAGACTTTCTTAGCAAGGGTTGTTTTGCGATACCACCCATTCCCGCTGGGAAATCCACGTGGCGTCTTTGGTCTCTCTGCGTCAATTTGGTTCCTGAAGCTTATAAGCATTTTCGGGCCACAACAACATGTTCTTGACATAGGGAGTGGGCGAATCTCGAATCTGCAGCATCGGTACGAAAAGCTCGTTCTCGTTCCTTCCCCAATATTTTTTATTCCAAGTGCTTCCCGACTATTTGAAATGTCTTGGAGGCCAAGTTGGATGGCTTCAACTTTCTTCCCAACCTTATAGCGGTTTGTCCAACGCACGACACGCTCGGGGAAAGGAATCGTCCTGATGGCCCGGGCATTCGGGATGAACATGTCTATGATGTCCCACCGGCATCATAAACGACTTCGAATCTCGAAACCCGATTCACGCACTCTAGAATCTTCTTCTTGCTTCTTATGCGCCTCTTCCAGAAGCGCTGCATCGCCCGCCGTCTTTGTGACACATCGACTTGTCGCGCACACCCTTGAAGAAACTTTCTTCTTGAATTAGCATGTCACCGATCCTCTCGACAGCAAAGGAAACAAGAGCCTCTTTCGCCATTAATGTAAATTCTCTAGCTCTTAGCTACAGCAGAGGTAACACTTCGATACTAACACGGAGATTCCTTCAAATACCTTGCCCACGCAATAACTTGTTCTTCCAATAATGCATTGAGGGAATTAGAAAAATTATGCAGAATGTTTGAAATTCCATGATGAAGGATCAATGAAAATGAAAAAGTATTTTATCATGCTTGTGAAAAGCATAGGCTAAAGTGACAATTTCGATCGATACTCCATGATAATTAATACGATATCTTTTGCCACCCACCCATGAAGCCACCTGCTAGCCTAGCTGCTAATTATTACTTTACTTTTAATCATTCACTTTGCTCCTATAATTATATATCTTTTGAAATAGCTTTGAATATAAGTAAAAACATTTTAAAAACAACTTAAAAGTATTTTTTGAAAACATATTGTTTTTAATTGTTAGAAAATATAAAGCGATTTTATCGGCCAAATCCAGATTTTTTGGGTTAAAATAAAAAAATTCTAAAAATAGCTTATCATATCTAGAAACCACCAAGGAGTTTCAAAAGAAAATACCTAAAAAAAAAGGGGAAAAGAATCTGATTGAATCTAATAAATAATTTATTATATTATAAGCTAAAGTATTTAATTATAAAAAAATCATTTTAAAAATAATTATTTTGTGATCATCGCAAAAAAACCGTCATCATCCTTTGGTCAATAAGATCTAATTTAATTGGTTAAAAGCTTGGGCCAGGTATAAACTAGGTATAAGAAGGTAGAGAGATCGATTGAGTTCTAATGAAATAAATTTATTTAAAAAGAGATTACTCTATGTTCGTTGAATCGGCCCGATATGTATACAAATTTATAACGTTATCACCCGAAGGACTATTATCTAGTCAGCTGATAATGCCATTAAACTTGTTTATTGTGTTCCTTAGCTATAGTATTGATTAAAGATTGTTTCATTAGAGTAAATCATTTTCTTGAGGGTTTTGATCCAGGTATCTGCAAGTGCCTGGTCGAACAAGTAGTAAATGGATGTAAGTCCATATATCGATCCTGAAGATCTCAAAATTTCTAATCCTTCTGCGACTACTTAAGCCCCACACTATTTGGACAATGATAGGCAATTGGAATTGGCACAGGAAATCCTTAAAATAATCAAAACTAAGAAAAATGAATGAATAAATGAATTAAATCTTGAAATAATGAAATAATAAATTTAAGTGAGCAGTTATCTATAAAGGGAACATTTAAAATAAAGCTATTGTGAAGAATCAATTCCTCTGACTTACCTTGTAATTTTGCTCAATGAACCACAGATTTTAAAACTAGTCGAAAGATTTTGATAGTGTAGTTGGATCTCTTGACTTACCGTTCATCTTCTCACTTCTTTGTTTTTTTTTCTCGATTACAGTTGGGTTAGATAACTACTTTTAATGCGGGTAGTCTTGTTGCAGGTATTTTCTTTCTCGATACTTCATTACCCATAACATGGGTATGAAGCCTTAGCTCCTTAAATGGGAGTCATTCGAGAGGTTTACACTATCACGGTTCCTCGACCACAAATTAGAAACCGGCTCATCCTTTCCTTGATTAGATCTTTGCTAACACGAGATTAAATTCACTATTCGAATCGAGGTGAACTCTCTACATGTTTAAATTGATAACTCACTCGACTCTATCTCGACTTAGTGAAAGAGTTTATCGATTTAAAACGAGCACATTAGATCAGCGATGCTCCAGTTAGCATACGCCCGAGGGTACACGTCTACTCCTCGAGTGCCTTCTCTGTGTCACTCGAGAGGGCCTCCACGAAATCGGGAACTTGAGACAATCCCATATGTGGGTATGAGAAGGCGACATTGGGATCAATTCGAAAATACACAAAACCTGACAAGTAGATTCGTAAAAATGAGTTCGTGATAATGAATAAAATTCTTGGAAAGATAATTTCGACAATA
Organism: Tetrastigma voinierianum; assembly: GCA_016808115.1. Classification (NCBI taxonomy): domain Eukaryota; kingdom Viridiplantae; phylum Streptophyta; class Magnoliopsida; order Vitales; family Vitaceae; genus Tetrastigma; species Tetrastigma voinierianum. The sequence continues at coordinate 65,635 of JAEQBH010002311.1, read as the reverse complement.
GCGATCAATTGATAGGTAGGTTTCTAAATTGCCCGATTACACCATACATTGGCTTCTTGATCAAAACCCACGTAAATCGGAAGCGGTAGTTAAGGGAAATCCAAAATTTGTCGGGAGTTGGCTTAACCCGAGCGTGGTGAAGAAATATAAATGCGCATTCGGCTAAAACTTTATGGCTAACGTTAGGATCAAATTTAGCGAAAATAAACTAATCTAAAGAAAAACAAAACAAAGAAAGAAAATTAAAAATCTACGAGGTAGCCGGCAACCCGGATCTCTCTTCCGAGTCGCGAAGGCTGCGTTCGCCGTTAGCGACTGCGTATTTATAGGGTTACGGTTGGGTTTTTAATTTCGATGCACCTCGTTGTGGATTTCAAGTTAGCGGCCCGTTTATCCGATTTTGTCGCATCGAGTCCTTATCGCGACCTTTGTTGTCGCCGGTCTTTGTCGCGAAGCCTTTGTTTGGTTGCGCGTAATCTTTAGTGAAGGCGGCGTAGCGGCGGCAGTCTTATCGCGACCTCTTTCCGATTAGGCGATGTCGCGGCAAGCACTGCGTCACGACCTTAACTCTTTGTATTTGATGGCGACCTTTGGCGTTAATGTCGCGACCTTCGGTCTTTGCGGTGATGTCGTGACCTTTTGGAGCCATGGTGATGTCGCGACATCGGTGTTGTCGCGACCTTGCCCCGGTGCGCCAATGTCGCGACCGCTGAATGATGTCGCGACCTCTTTTCTTCACTACTGCTGTCGCGACCTCTGACTGATGTCGCGACCTCCTTTCTTGAGCTGATGATGTCGCGACCTTAATTTCTTTGCAAGCTGATGTCGCGACTGCTTCTAATTCAGTGTTGATGTCGCGACTGCATCCAGATGTCGCGACATCTTGTCTTCTTCTTCATCAATTCCTGGTTGCTTGACTTTGAGTTTCTTTCGTTCCCAGTTCGTTTTGCATTCAATTACACTTTGTTTTCGACTGAAGTTTTGCTATTGCAACCCGAATATGTATTTTGCTTGCTGTCAAGGCTTCACGACATCAGGTCCTTTCATCCTTGTGCACCTCTCCTACTCTGACCTACTTCAACCCAGGTTATATCGATGGCAGCTCGTCCATCTGCTCCTTTTACGCAAAAATCCTTCTTTTCTTGAATTCCTTGCTGCATAACCAGTTTTGATTGATTTATTCCATATTTTTGCACATAAAGCGAGTCTTTTTAGATAAATAAATCAGAAAATGAATTTGAAAATGGATGACTTTAAGCTCATCAAACTCCCAGACTTAAATTTTGCTTGTCCTCAAGCAAAGAAAATTTGTTTGTCCTCGAGCAAAAGGACATTTTTCTGTTATGTTTTGCAGTTGCAACCAATTAAATTGAAAAACTAAAATTGCATTCTTTATTGTATATCTAGCTTCAAGTCCAGTTGAAGGTTAGTTTCTACTCAATCAGGTGTACTGAACTAAATTGTTGAGTTTGTTTTATAAATAGTAAAATGATTGATCTGTGAAAATTAGGTTGGTCTTCTTCCTCCTTTCTTAGTGGTCGGCTAACCTGCGAGGTCCTTCATAGTTTTGATCCTCAGAATTTCCATATGCTTGTTGTTCATATTGATCTCCACTAATGTAGGTAATTCCAAACTTTCAAAATCAATCGGGTCTTTTAGGCTTGCAATGTTAGGCTTGGGTAATGGGTGGGATGGATGGGAATTTTAGGTTAGATTACCCCGAACTCTTTCTTCTTTCTTCTTAGCATTGCCTTTCTTTTCCTTGCAACCTCACGTAGTTTATTTCCCCGAACTTCATCTTTGGGGTATCTTCTTTAATTTTGTGTTTAAAGCTAGTTTTGTTCCCGATTTCTCATTTGTATTTCTCATTGTTGGAACTCTTTCTCTACCACTTTTGAGGAAAAGTCTAATGTTAATCTTTTTAGGCTTTCTAACACTCTTAGCGAACTTTGGGTTAGTAACTCCCATACCAGTTGGCATTAGGGTACTAGGTGTTGAAACACCCCTAAGAACTTAATTGTTCAAGAGAGTTAGGCCACAAGACAAAACTTCTTCCTTTAAGCTTTCTTTTCTTTTGTATCATCTTGCTTTAGATCTTTCTTTCTTCACCCTTTCCTGTATTTCTTTTTTAGTTCTCCAAAAATATATTCCCCCAAACTTTATTTCTTCCTCCTGCCTTGAGTTCTTGGGTATTCAGAGGTTCTTTACTGGAGAATTAGTTATAAAGGATGGCTTGGGATTTCTAATTGCTTGTTTTGAAGATAAGAAGAATGTTGGCTCCAAATTCGGGAAGCCAAGGTGTATGCGAAGCATATAAATAAAGGTGGCTAGAATGGCTCAATTTGTTCAAGGATGGCTGCATCATTTCTTGTTGGATTGTATTACCTAGAAGTTTCGCCTTGATCAATAATCTAACAAGTTATAGAATTCTTTTGGTTAACTATGAATAGCCCAGGATGTCCTTGACTCATTTCGGTTGAAGGAGTTACTTGGTCTAAGGTTCTACGAGTTCTTTGGCTTCTTGTTTATACCTCAAACTCAAAATGTGTTTAAACAACTTCAATTTAATATAGCTCTCCTTTAACTTTGGACTTATCAACTAAATTCCAGTCGATTATGCGATTTGTGTTTCAAGTCGATTATATGCCATTTCAGCCCTTATTATGATTATTTGTGTTTGATCTATATTACAATCCATGACCCGGCTACCTCATATTATGACATTTCAGCATTTTCATTCTGACTAATTCTATGATTCTTCCTTCCTATCAAACAAAAGCAAAAAAATAAACACACAATTTGAATTCAAACAACATCAAACAAATTTATGATTTTATTCAGAATTTGTGCACTTGATTGAAATCAACAGGTTGGGAATGAGGAAGAGATGGATGAGTCAATCAGAAGGTTTCTTTCTTTTTGAGGGAGGGGTAAAAATGTTTGGAGGATCCAGATCCAGTGTAGCCAGATTGGGGTTGAACTTGGGGAACTTCATTTCCATCCTCTTCTTCTTCTTTGCATTCTCCTTTTCCATATTATCTTGAGAATCAGTTCATTTGTGAAGTCGACCTTCTTGTTTAGATCATCTTGCCTTGCTCGATGTATTCGTTGTGCTCCATTTTACGTCATGACTTCTAAAAAGTGGATAGATTGTTTGTTGTCGGATCAAAATTTTCCGGCCAGGCTTTCTCCTATAAGCATCATTATCATCGGCACTTTATCTCTTTCTTATAACGCTTCTCGAAGTCTTTTTCCAACAATGACATATAGAGGAACTTAAACCCCTTGATATGCTCCTTTGTCTTAGCTTCTTGCTACGCATCCCTTTCTTGATGAGTTTCGGGGAGTTGAGAGTCTGTTCAAATGGTTGTTAACAGATGATTCATGACTAAATTTGCGGCTTTTGGTGAATCTGAATCTCTTCCCTCAATTTCCTTCTTGAAATTTGCTTCTTGATGCTCTAAGATATTTTTATACGATTATCTTTTAACTCGACTCCTCTTCCATTTACGCTCTCTTCTCTTGACTCTACGCTTCATACATTTCCTCCTTTACGTTCTTTCCTCTTCCCCTTTGTTTATCTCTTCTTCTTAGTGCACTCATATACTTCCTCTCTAAATTCTTTGTTGGAGGCTCATTTCTTTCTCTTTCTTCCATACTTTTACGCAAAATGAGCATCCTCCATTATCTGGTTATTTTCTGTGCTCCCTGCAGAGCTTTCTCACGGCTCTACGAAATCATGTTTTCTCATTGGGAGAAGCAGCCAGGGTGAGTGAAATCTATATGGGACTACGTCATCTTGTGCCATATCCTCTGCAAACATAGAGGTATTCCCTTCTGGCTGTGTTTCTAGAATTTGTTCTTCTTGATTTGCACTATATATAATAAGTGCAATCAATGACTTGGTGGTTGGAGGGTGCCACTTCCAGGCATTTTGGGTGGGTTCGAAACCCTCTAGAAGCATTTTTTTGAGATTTTTGGAGCCAAAGAACAAAAGGAAAAAACTCGGAAAATGTCGAAAATTATCGGAAAAATTGAAATTTCGATGGAGATATTTATCGATCTCCACCGATGTAGATATTTCGACGAAATATGGAAATTTTGTTCCTGATTATAATTGGTTGGTGATGAAGTTCAAATTATTAGTGCACATAGCTCCACCCCTTAAGCCAAGTGGCGAATCTTAAGCGAGTTTTTTAGGTGATCTACATAATAATGAAACTTTATCGAGCGGACTCCGCGCCACACCGCGCTAGTAGTGTGGTGAAAAGGACAAACCGAACCTTGTTGGACTTGGTGAGGTTTATGATGGGCAAGACGAATCTACTCAAGTCACGTTAAGGGTATGCACGTGAGACTACTGTTTAAGTGTTAAACGAAGTCGATCGAGTCAATTAAGGTTACTCCATATGGGATATGGACTAAGAAGGAGCCTTATCTTTCTCACTTGAAAATATGGGGTTATCGACTCATAAAGTGAACTTTGTTAGGCGAGAAACTTTGGGTAAAATCTAACGAGATAATAAATTTTGTATGATATCTTAAAGAAATTTTGGATATCCAGTTACATGCTCCTGATGGAACAAAGTTTGTTTGTTCAAAGTATACAATCTTCTTAGAGAAGAGTTTCTTGAAGGCAGTGGGAGACGGGTAAACTGGTGAAGTTCAAAGTTAACGAACAAACACATATCAACTGACTTAATCCAAAGGAATAAAAGAATCAAGGACACAACTAGCAAGGTGAAGTAGTTGAGAAACATCTCAAAGTTTATAAACTTGTGCTCAGCTAGACATACGGAAACCTAAGGCGAAAACCATCAATCGATAATTATAAAAAACAAAAGATTTTATTCACATTTGTAATATATATATATATATATATATATATATATATATATATATATATATATATATATATATATTATTACTATCTAAACTTTTTGGAACCACACAAAGAGAATGGCACGGTCCGCTAGTTTATATACTCGAAAAATCTAAAGATTCCATATTGTTTTACTTAAATAGGCCTCCCCAGTTGTGGAAAAATAACACTCCATGGGCACACTGACATTGTATACATGCAATAGGCTAGTCATGCTCCAAATCATTTGATCTTGTAGTTCTAAAGTTCCATATGCAACCGGTGTAAAACTCACATGCTTTGACATTGCAAAGCCATAGACCCGAAACATGAAATACAGTAGAGCACACGTCCACTCCTAAAGCTCAAACAAGCCTTCGGATATATGCCCAAAACATATAAGTAAAAAATGGCACATCGGCAATCATCAGTGCACAGAAACTTCCCACCAAATAGGAGTCACATTCATTAAATCCTAATAAAATTTCATTATCTTAAGATAGCATATAAAAGAGAAAAAAATACTAATGTTTCTTACCAATATCGACATAAAATTATCATGTCTTAGAAAGTATTGACATAGGTAAATTCAAATATATATTTCTTGCTATATTTATTAATGGAAAGGTGAATTAAATGAATTTTAAACAGTGTGAGATTCCAAAAGGGAATGACAGCGGCCAGCGATAGAATATCCAGATCCCATAAGCATTAGATTCCAAATCATCATCCTGATTCGCCACTTTTTATTCTTTAAGATGCTTCCCCTTCTCCATCAATTGTTTTTTGTTGGATGGCTCTAACATACAATATTGCTTCAAAGGGAAAAGATTGGAAAACCAAAAATCTCTAATAGCGTTGATCTTCATCTTCCCATTCGATCCCAGTCAATTTGGCGCTGGCATCTTGGATCGTGTTAGCGAATCACACGAAACATAAATAGAGAAAAAAAAAAAATGAAAGGACCTGAATTTTACACCTTTGGATATCCTTGTGGTGATACGAGCGAAATTTGAAGTCTTTTTGAAGAATGTTTCTGAATTTTGGAAACCTATATGTGGCTGATATACGAGGAAACATACGTATGGAAAGAATATCGAGTTCAAGCATAATTATATATTAATTTTAATTGATTTGAGTTTTCTTAAGTCGAGGTTCGAGGTAGCTCGGTGTTGCAGATAAGTTTCAAACATCAGAAAAATAAAAAGCAAGCTCGATTAACTAAATCGAGTTTGAGCTTCTAGTTTTTAATTGGGTGGATTCGACCATTCGAGTTGAGCTCTGTATCGACTACGGTCACACACACCTCGAAATCATGAGATCCTTAGAATGACTTGGTAAAGAGTTGATTTTTCAAATCTTTCAATTTATATAGTGGGTGGCATTGCATCTGGGCACGCCGTGTATAGATACAACGATAGGGTGGTTGAAATTTAATTGGGCCAAGTTGGGGTAATAAATGAAGCGAGTCAATCCATGTCAAGCCACTTTGGGAATGGGATGGTGATGGGCTTGGGCCCGTTAATTGAGATGAACCTTTGTACCATAACCATGCTTTATTAATTGTGTGTGTGTTATTGGTCAATGGCCTAAAATAGTTGGTTGACTTTTTGACTCTCGGTAGGAAATAAATATTAAATACACCTTTGCTGACATCGTACGTGAAGAAGAGGGATCGAGTCGGATAATGATAGACAAGGTGTGGAATTGCGATTGGTGTTTGTCTAAACTAAAATTCTGAAGGTAAGTTTAATGAATTAGGATTTTACTCTATTTTTGCTTATTGGCACGATAATATCATCATTCATAATGAAGGAACGATGAAGAAGAAGGAAGTAGAATAAATATTCGTGAGTGATTAGGGATGAAAATGGAAATCTAATAAATTTCTATGAATCATTATGAAATAGATTTAAGTGGCATCTTGAATTTGGGACAAATCTGGCTTTGATTGCTTGGAATCCCACATTTCCCTCCTACAGGGTTTGATTTGGCCCAAATTGCATCAAGCTTTTCTTTGTTTATTTGAAATCCATTTAGGTCATTTATGTTATTTTGCACTATCTTTATCTGTTTGGTTTATCAAATTTTGATTTGTTCTTTTGTTTATCAGATTCTGTTTGGTTTATGTTGTTGATTCTCATATTATTTTTTCACTTTTTAAAGCAATTGGCTATGTTTACTTGAATCGATGAATGGTTTGATAATGTGTATGAAATCTTTTCTTATCGTAGAATAGAAAATTAATATAGAAAGTAATTGATGATTAATATTAATTTACTACTATGAAAATGTTTTTGGAATTTGTATAATGCCATAATCCATTATTGGTTTTCATTTTTTGAATTTGAAATCATTGATTGATGGTCTTATTTGAGAGCCCGTAGTCATTAGAATGTATAGTCTTCTGCTCTCTTAAGCTATACAAAAATTAATATAGCCTCTTGCGCTATACTTTAGCACTCTATTCGGGGTTTAGAAAGCAACAAGGGAATGTAAATGTGTACTTCGAAAGAAGGCTAGGCTTGCACAATGTCATCCAAAACCCAATGATCCTTTTTGTCTTGATTCATTAATTCCTTCTCCTAGCTAGTTAGTGAAGGCAGGAAACTTATAAATAATAAATACTATCGGATGGTGGGTATGGATATCATTTGTTTTCCTCGGGATAATGTTTTTGAGTGTGGCTCTACTAAAGCTTGTGGACTATGATGACAATACCTAACACCAGTGAGTGTACATCAAATTTTATGATCAATATATTTTGTCTTAAAACCCTTGCATGTTGACTCGAAGTGAAATCGGTCAGTGTCTTGTTTATGCATACGAAAAATAGTTTATTAGGCATTGGTTTTCTTGTCTTACCATTTTTTAAATACAAACTAGTCATTTAATGGAGGCATGTTTTTTTTTTTTAAATCAGAAAGACATAAATCCATAGCTTCTTGCGACAACTACTATGAAAATTCTATCTCGGACAGGATTCGAAAATTTGGGGTGGATAAATAAGAATAAATATTCTTTAAGATTATTTATTATTACTTATAATACTTATCAAGGTCTTAGTAACAATATTTAATTTTTTTAAAATATGAGAAAATAAATCTTCATTGGTTTTAAGTAGATTTATAGAAAATTTTACGACTAGTAACATTAAGTAGAATTTCACCATGTTTGAAAATGCTGCGATGAGTTGGTGTGGGTTTGAATGGCGGGTGGACAGAGTGTGGGCTATCGGAAATAGAGTTTTTGAAAAATGGGATGGGCAATACTTTGGAAAATATGGTGGGGGAGTTTCTTGATTTAGGCAAGGCCTCCATTTGGCCCTAACCTTTACTACCCTTTTTGTCCTATATCATGAATGTGTCACAACAACTTAGGACTCTATTAATGGACTCTTAGAATTTCATTTATTTTTCATTGGAGGTTAGATGTTAGGGTAATCACTAAAGTGTCATTCATGCATCTTGATCTTGCCATGATTGATTAACTGGCACATAAAAATTCACTTATATTATAAGGGTGTGGAGTTCTCATTGATAATTAATTAAGTTTTTCCATTAATTTGTTGTGACTAAACTTACGTATTTGTTTGATTTATAAGTGTAAAGACTCTTTAGGTCAACTAACTATGTATGGACCTATTCTTTATGTATTTTTAATAACCCAATCATATATAACATAAACAAAAGCGTAATTATAATTTTAGATATTATATAAGTTTTATAAATATAAATAAATTTTATAGATACTATAGATGGATGACAAGTTAAAATAATTTTTCTATTAGAGTTCTAATGGATGACATAAATACTATTTTATCTTTTAAAATTATAGAGAAGTTGAGCCCTAATACAGAAGAATATGGTAAAACTTACCTTAGTTGGCTACACAAGCTATTTTATATAATTTGATTTAAATTACTAAAAATATAAGATAATGAAAAGAATTCTGACGTTTGGCATTTTTAATTATATTAATGGTTCACAGTAGAACATATAAATAAAACTTCAATAACTAAACTAAAACTTATATTAAATTAATAATCAATACTATGCATTATGGATTTAGGATCATATTTTCTACATACGAATTTTATTTATTTATATTTTATATAATTGGCATAAATATTTTATTCATCCACCCGATATTTCTAATACATTTGAGATAAATATTTTATTTATCAATACACGAAGCATTTTAATTATTGTTAATTATTGTTTTATATATCAACTCTCCTTTTCCATTAGTGGATGGTTTAAGGCTTTTTGTAATTGATTATAGTTAATTTTTTGCACGTAGGTTGCCTTTGAAAAATTAATTTCTATAGCCAAAATTTGCATGAAGCGGAGTTTGTTGGATTAAGGCACAATTGGAGTGCATATAAAAAAAATGAATTGGGTTAAAGTGAATATTGAAGTTGCGATTTTTTTTTTTGTTATTGTAACTTTTGTTTATGAAATGTTGTTATTCAAAAATACAAGTTCTCTGTTTATGATTAAAAAAATAGAATTGGTATGGATCATAACATATATATTTTTTCTCATTTCTAATTTTGATTAGTGCAAATAATCTGTAAATTAAGTCGTGATTCTAAGCAATAATGCTTGTTGTGAAAACAAAATTTTTTAAATAGATTTATTACAATGATTGTTATTTTTATTTTTGAATATATATAGTCTAAACACACTAATAAATTAAAAATGAAATGAATTTATTTTTATTTCTATTTCTTATTCTATAACATAAATATATATCTTAGAATGAATAATAGGTTTCTGCTCTTTATTTGCCAAGAGTTGGTGACAAGCCTATATTCAAGAAGCAAATCACTTAAGGTGTAAGGTGGTGCAAGGTACAGTCGAGATATAGATTCATAGCCATGCAATGCTTCGAGGAGGCGGACAGAAGGTGAAGAAGATTCTATGGTGCGTAATCAAGTTTCATATCCCGAAGTACATAACAAAGAGATATCATACATGTTCATCCCACGCAGCCTCGAGAAGAAACCCCTTGATTAAGTGTGGCTTCAAAAGCTGATAAACTGCCATATAAGCTGGCAGAAAAATTGAAGCTTTTGCACCCGGGCCTCCTAGACATCTCAACAGACGGAAGCTTCCTGAATAAAAATATCTAGAGAAGGAAGGAGCCGCTCCTCACCGAATCGTATGTCGCAGGTTCAAGACGTTCCTCTCCTCATGGAAGAACATGTTGTTGTGGGCCTGGAAAAGGAAGCGGATGAGCTAGTGAACCAGCTGATCGGTGGAGACCTAAGACGTCGCGTGATTTCCCTAGTAGAACGTGGCTACATCGGAAATAACCTCGCGGAGAAAGTCTATAATCATAGATGTGTCATGGGAGTGCTTTCCGCATTGTCGTGGTTCGGGCTTATGTGTCTCCAGATTGTAGACCTAGAGACGTTTATATGCAAATTATTAAATTACCTGGTTTGGTGGGCATCCACAAAAGATCGCTAAGTACTAGAGATGGTGGAGAAATTGCAAGAGCACGACCGGGGGATTTCTCCGCTTAACATCTGAAGGAGAAAAGGTATTTGATAGTTCGGATGATGTGAGCCAGAGATTGGAATTGTTCCCAGTAAAGTGAGCAGCAACCATCAGCATTTAACTGAATGCCCCCGATGGGGCACCCGCAGCGCGCATTACTTACAACTCGAGACAAGGATGTTGTTTTCAGATGCAGATGCTCGTTCTACTCCCCAGGAAATGCAACTTCTTTCCAAACAAAAGAGCTGGAACTTGTTTTGTGGGAAGGCATTCCTTGATCATGTTGATGCTGATAGATATCCCCCCAGATTAAAAAACTTCGGGCGTAGAGATATGACAAACGTAATGGCTTACCGTTACCCATAGTCAGACGGGAGGGTTTCACACGAGATACATGCATCGGATGTGTAATGGAGAAGGTACATGACAACATTAATGCGTATCTTGTTGTATTGAAGGCTCCCAAACGTGGAGTAATGATGAAAAAGAACTTGAGCTACATTACTCATTCTATTTTAAAAACCATGCTTACACTAAGCCTCTTCCCGCAGGATTTGCGTCATCTCCACAAGAAAACTGCCTTTGTGGATCGGCGCCTTTGTACCACACGAGCAAGATGATCAACAAAGCATGAAAGTCACGGCCGAGGTTTACTTGAATGAATTAATCAATAGAAACTTGATTCAAGTGGTAAGAATGAGTGTCAATGCGAGGGTTGTGGAATGTCGGGTTCATGACCTTATGCGAGAGTTGGCTATTAGAAAGGCCAAAGAGCAAAACTTCTTCAGAACTCATGATATTGAAGATCCTCTATCCTCTTCCACCAGTAATTCATCTTTATTTTCATCTAAATGCCGCCGACAAAGTATTTATTATGACATGGAGAGGCGTTTCGTGAAATATTAATATTCATACCTTACTGGGCCTCTTTGTTTTTTCAATTTAGATACATGAATTCTCAGATTTTCGCAACTAGATTTATGCATTGAAATGCCTTCAAAGTTCTTCGTGGTGCTAGATTTGAAGGGTGTAAAGGTAGAAAGCCTACCAAGTATAGTTGGGACACTAATTCATTTAAGGTACTTGGGATTAAGGCATACCGGGTCTTAAATCGCTTTCCATCATCCATTGGCAACCTAAGGAGTTTGCAAACATTGGATGTTAACAATCTAAACAAGTTCAATTAGGGATATGAAGATTCAAACATGAGATATCTTTACATGGAAGGGCAAAAGCATATGAACTACTTAAAATTGATACATCGAAAATCTTTCAAGTTTTATATCGTGCATAACCTTCAAACAATGGATACAGAACAATCTGGGCAAAGTTAACTCGTCTTAGAAACAAATTCGTGCAGATGAGCCGGGTAGATAGGTTGAGTTTTTTGGGAAGTCCATTGCCAAGCTACTAGCTCAAATCCTTGTACCCAAGGCATCGAGAGTCTAGCTCCGTCCCTTGCCATGGACTCGCCTATCTCTGTCACAAAGGGACACATGCAATAAAGGGACACAAAGGGAACCGTCCGAAAGCTTTCAATTTCCTCCGAACCTTCACAATTGATATTTGATTCGTGTAGGCTAGATTGTGATCCATGCCCATGGAGAAGTCACAAAATTGTTGACTCGAGACTAAGGGCTGAATCATATCTTGGAAATCTAAAATGCATGTTTCGCAAATGGATTTCCTTAACTCAAAGTACGTCAACTTTTCGAGTTGAGTAGCGATTAAGTTGAATATAGAGAATGAAGCAAATACTACGGCTTATGCAACTACATTGTCGCTTTCAACAAGGATCTCCTTGGAGTTGATAAGTCACAACCTGGGTGGAGGTGAAAATCATATCGATTCCACGATCCCTTCTTTTTCACCATTCGCAAGATTTTAAGCACCTATCGATCTAGAAAAGTAATATCACTTGTATTGGGATCATTCATGGTAACTACCTTACCCATCTACTTTGGACCCCTTCAATTTCCAATTTTGTTGTGCCTTATTATATTGGTTTGTTAAATTAACATATAATAGAGTTCTTATATACGCCGAAAATTCTTCATATATCAATGCATGTAAATGCAATAAACATCAAAAAGTGATGGAATATGTTTATAAAAGTTGTAAAATTATTACCTATCAATTATGTCTTAAATTAACATGTAAGAATGTAATGTAATACTCATGCTAGTAAAAGTTATATCATATTTGAAAATGAAATCGGTGTTGGGAATTTCTAACACTCGCATCTCCCTCTTGAATTTGTACACATTGAGCCTTTTATGCCATAATCTTTCGGTCACATCTTTTTATTTTCATCGCTTTTGTGCAAGTGATATCTTAATAGCATCTAAGCATAACCAATTTAAAAAGTATAAAGAAATGTTTTTCTCTATCCAATCCATACTAGGAAAATGGTATCATAGCACCTACTTTCCACAAAAAGTAAGATGTTAAAATAACTTAAATTAATTACATCTCTTCAGCATTAATGTAAAGATGAGTTTTGTTTTCTCAATTATTTTTATAGTTCTTTTTAATCAGCTAACATGTCTTGTTTGGTTTTCTATTTATTTCAGGACAACCAATAGAAATGGTCAAAAGAATTTTGACACGCCTGTAGAAAAGGTAAGCCCGGAACTCCTTCAACCCGTCATGAGATCGTTGGGTGCGCGTGTATGTGGTATATATATATATATATATATATATATATATATATATTGTTTAACTTACACAAGATCCTCTACACTATGATCTAACACATGTAATGCATGTTTAATTACTTCAAATGCACTATATATATTGTTTAACTTTGCATAATAAGATCCTCTACACTATTAGATTCCTACCACATGTAATGCATGTTTAATTACTTCAAATTAATTAATAAAGCAAGGTTGGGCTAGCTTAGTGATTGTCGAGACATGTGCCGCAACAGTCTAACATCGCTCGTATCTCAAGAAAGGGTCGTTGAAATGATGGGGACCTATCTTTTCACGCCGGGATTCTACACAGAAAAGGAAGCTAAATCTCATGACCAATGATTAGACATGGTTTGAAAGCTCTGGTTGGAGTTCTACTTAGTCCAAGAAACTTCGAATGAACGTACGAATTGTTATATTTTGCATAATTTCCTTTAAAAATGATGCTCGTTTCGAAAAATTCAAAAGGACTTTCTTTAGGAAGGATTGAACTCCCTCCGATGTAAGTCGGCCCCATGTTTGACCTCTAAGTTCATATCGACCGTCATCAAATAAAATAGTGCTTGCAAACAAAATTAATAGAAGGGTGAAATAGGCATTTCGGAGTTCCCAATCGACTGCTGAATAAAGAGAGCCCGCACAAGGATCCCGACCCGACAACCTCATGAACCCGAGGACCTCCCGCAATTTCCAACGGATATAGAAACTTTTCCTTAAAACCATAAATTAAAATCCGTGGAGCGAACCCCTTTACAATTCTTCACATATCTTTTAAAAATAATGCGGAAGCGAAGTGCTAAAAAAAAAAATTTCTTTTTCTTTCTTTTTCCAACACTTAGATTTTTTCGTGAAACGCATGCAGTTTCTCTCGTTATTCGGACTTTCCCAAATCCCATGTGCAAATCTGATGAAAACATTTAAAAACACTTCTAAACTTCAATTCATCAATTCCATATTAGGACTCGGGTCCAACAACCCAATCAAAACACAATATACATATATATACATTTATTTCTTTCAAATCATCAAACATTTAAACCTTCTTCAATCGGTATGCATAATTTTATCAAACATGACAAAATATTCACATATACAATATGCAAATATGCTAATGCAAATACATGCGTCGTCTCCCTCGATAGCTCGACTCCACTCGTACAGAGTGACTCCTATCGGCGCACTGCCTTGGGTCCCGAAAATGTTTTTTGAAACACACCTGAAAGAATGAGCTAAAGGAGCCTGAGTGTACATTTTCATTTAGATAACATTTCCAAAGATATACCAAAAATAATACATACTTATACAATTAAAATCCATTTATACATTAAACATTTATGCCTTAAACTTTGTATTTCAATAAAATACTTATGCATTTAAAATCCATTTATGCTTTAAGATTTATGCCTTAAACTTTATTTCACAAATACTTATGCATTTAAAATCCATTTATGCTTTAAGAATTTATGCCTTAACTTTCTTTTCCATAAATACTTATGCATTTAAATCCATTTATGCTTTAAGCATTTATGCCTTAAACTTTCTTTCTTATTTCTTTCTTTCATTCTTTCGATGGAACCCAGTGGGTTAAACACACCGAACAAGCTCGGCACCGACGCGAGGGACACCACATTCCAACCATAACCACTACGCTGAGAAACTCACGCTTTGCATAAGTATCTACCATAAGACTTTATCACGGAAGGATATTACTCTAGACACCTATTTCCTCCCTCGCTAGTAACCTATAACTTTACTCCTCTTAATCCTTACACGCTTAAAGTACTTCTCGCCGATATCACCATAATACTATAGGGGGTTTAGGGTAAATCCATCAGTAAAACATTTCTTCAAAATACATTTATAAATACATTTAAACTTTACTTTGATTACAAAACACATATGCATACTTTAAACATTTTTAAACTTTCATAATACCTTAACATATGCATACATATTTAATACACATATAAATATATGCATTGATGCAAGATAAAACAATGCAATATAAACATTTCCATATGCCTTAACATTTACATAAAATTTACATTAAACTTTCAGTTTAACATTAAACCATTCACTTTTAAAACTAAATTCTCAAAAATATCATTTTCACTACGCTTCACCGCTCAACCCGCTTGCTTCCCGCTTCAATTCTGCTTCAGGTCTCATAGTCCTTTTCACCTTTTTTCAAGAAAACTACAACTATACATTAATTATAATCTCCATTTCAATCACTATACATTCATTTAAAGCCAAATGAACAAATTACCTTAAGCACTAAAACTCATTCATTTTGGCTAACCTTTTTTCCAACCATACTTATAGACTTTATGCCTCAAAATTATTCAAACGGTCTTCAAAATTTATGAAATCCTCCAGATCGGTTCTTGATATATCAATAACATCTCTTTAAATTTTCAATTTAAAATTCCGTCTCT
This sequence comes from Tetrastigma voinierianum, assembly GCA_016808115.1. Lineage (NCBI taxonomy): Eukaryota > Viridiplantae > Streptophyta > Magnoliopsida > Vitales > Vitaceae > Tetrastigma > Tetrastigma voinierianum. Next base: position 50,133 of record JAEQBH010002311.1, on the reverse strand, counting down.
AAAGCCCTCAACCATATAAATAAATCTGTAATAATAAATAACTCAGTTAGAAATGAATCTGCATATACTCCACTTTAAGTCCATTAGAACTTTAAGTTTACAATTTGCATGAACTTCCTTCAGATAAATTTTTCCCCTAGAAGTCTATTTTACCCAGAATTTTGAATCACTCAATTCCGATCTGAAATGAGCAAGTTATGGCCAAAATACCAAAACTGGTCAAAACAGAAAACAGGACATTTCTGTACCGAGACTGCTGGCCTCAAAATTTACCAAATCATGGTTTCTCTTCCATTTTTTCTTTCACTCTAAGCACTTAAATCTGATGCATTATACCCATTTCAACATATCACAAAAAGTCTACATCAAACCCTAACCATTCATTCACTTGATTTGTCAAAACCCTAATCTAATCCATGGCTTTCTCAATTTATCTCAAAATCATCATCATTCAACCCTAAATGCCACTAATTTAATATCCATACAAGAATTTAAGACATTAAACATGGAAAACAATCAAACCCTAACTTTCCCACCATGAAAACTTACATTTGTTTCTTGAGTTCCTTGGCTCCCTCTCCTTGATTACCACTTGAAGATCACTTCTGAAAGCTTGAAAACAAAGAAAACTCACCTCCCCAACTTGGATTTCTCCTTTCTCTCTCCTCTTCTCCTTTCTTCCCCTTTCTTTCTCTCTCTTTTCTCCTTTCTTTCCTCCTCCTCTACGTGATCCCCTCTCTTTTATACCTTAAATCCCCAAATTTTAGACTTTAAAATATTATTCCAAAAGTGCCCTTAAGGGCAAAATATCATTGGTTGTTTAGTGAATTACTTTATCTGCTTATTGGTCCATTCCTATGAGACCAAGTCATTTACCCATTATTTAAATCATAACTTAGCCATTAAGAAAGATTTTCGATTCGCTACATAATTAAATATTCCATTATAGCAGATTTTATCCGCTCGCCTTTAACGCTTTTTTATATCAATTATATGTCAAAATATTTAAGGGTCGCCTATATTTAAATTTGAACATAAAATATTTTAACTAAATCCTTCACAAGTGAATTCAGTTCGAAATCACCGAAATCGGGATTTAAAATCATTAAAATCGTGAATCCACAATAGCGTATTATTACCCGAATTGATGCTCAATCACCTCGAAACTATCCAAACGGACTCGCTTTCACTTTATTTCAGTTTCGTTTAGTCTCATGTAGATTTATCTGCACAGATTTTCTACTTTCACTTCCGAAAAATTTCACTGCTGTGCTCCAAATTTCACCCGGAAATCACTATTCACTTAAATCTCCCATTATCTTCTAAATACGCTCAAAGTCATAGGAACTGAAATTTCTTTAAAATTCCTTGCAAACCCTCCATCCGGATATAATAAGAAATCACTATTCATTAGGCACCCTACATAATTTTCGAAAATTTTCACTTCATGCCCAATGATGTCCAGAGCGTTTCTAAATTTAATCCACTCGCTTCTATCATTAGACCTCAAATCGGGGCTTCAATAACTACTATAACATTCTAAATAAGGCCAGTTTTACAATCACCCTCCTTATAAAAATTTCGTCCCTTCGAAATTTAAATTCTCATGTTGCTTCCTCTCTACCGTGATTCATCCACAACACCTTTTACTAAAGGAATCACTTTGTTTCAAAGAACCTAATCATTTCATCAATTTGAACCTGTCTTTTCTCACTGCCAAATCTTTCTTCAACTCAACCAAGTTGATCTCTTAACACATGTGAAGAATCCGCCATATACTCTACAGAAATGTAAAATATGTCATGTATTCTGTCAATTCAGGCAACCTCAACCAAGACGCTACCTCTCCAATTATTTTCATAATTTCATAAAGTCCCATATAGAGAGGACTTAATTTCCCTTTCTTTCCGAATATCAACACCCTTTCCCAGGGTGATATCCTCATAAATACCTGATCCCCCACCTAAAATTCCAATCTCTCCGGGTTATCAACATAACTTTTCTATCAATCTTGAGCTATCTTTAATCTATCACTGATAACTTTAACATTATCTGTTGTAGCCTGAACAATTTATGAACCTAAAATTTTCTCCCTTTCCTCATCCCAACATAATGGAGTCCTACACTTCCTTCCATATAAGGCCTCATAAGGCGCCATTTCAATGCTTGCATGATAACTATTATTGTAGGAAAACTCCATTAATGGTAAATGTCTTTCCTAACTTCCTTTAAACTCTAACACACAAGCCTTGAAGAAGAACTTCCAATAATCAGACATTTTTCATGGTCATCCGTGAAGTCGCATAATCTCTTTATATACAACTCAAACAACTTCTCAACTAAGTCACTATTTTTCCATAGGTAGAAATTGACCTGATTTCAATAATCTATCCACAATCACCTATATCATCAGTCATAACCACTTTGGCAAAGTGGAAATAAAAAAAATCCATCATGATTCTTCCCATTTCCACCGAGGGATCTAAGAGACTATAGAACCCCGCAAATCTTTGATGCTCAACCTTAACTTTTCGACAAATGAGACATTTAGAAATAACTTCGTGAACATCTTTCTTTATACCCCTCCACCTTTAGTCTCCTTTAGGGTATGATACATTTTAGTGTTTCCCGATGCATCGCTCTATGGTGAAGACGAGCCCTCCCATAATTCTCTATTTCTTTAATCTTCCCACATCTAGTACACACAACCTCGTGACCTATCATCACTGCACTATATGCCCGCACTTTAAAACCTTTAATCGCTCTGTGATCAGCCTCCTTTCTCAATTTGAACTATGATCGATTCGAGTCTATATTCCCTTACCTTGTCTATTAGTACGTGACTAATATTCACACTTGGGCCTTGCACCCAAAGACCTCACCTGCCTATAAATTAGGAGGTACACAACTCTTTAGTAGATATGGAACTCCGTAGGCTTTTCATTAAGAGTATCACACACATTAATATTTCGATAGTACTTCAATAGTGTAATTTGCACTTAATGAGTTCAACCATCTCTTCTGCCTCATGAATCTTTTAGCGGAATAATATCACATGCTCTCGCGATCCAAAACTCTTACATGCAACCTTACACGCAATGCCTCCATAATGAGAGCAAAGACTACAACAACCAACTCTAGGTTATGTCTCGTATACCCCGCTTCATGCTTTTTCAATTGCCTTAAATCATATATCACATTTTCATGTTTACTAACACACCCCCTAAGTTTCCTACATCGAATATACCGTATATCCTTCATCTAACAATTGTATGAATCAGAGCTAAGGTCACCCTTTAGTTCATCGAATCTTTTCTGAAGGTCTCTACCATACAACTTTCAATTTTCCGTGTCAATTTAGCCAAAAGGATCCGCTAACTTTGAAAATCCCTTAACAACCTCCGATACCCTACTAAACCTAAAAACTCCTTATCTCCAGAACACTTAGGAGGTTTCCAATTCAAGATAGCTTCTAATTTACTCTGATCCACCGAGATCCCCATGTAGAAACTATGTGTCCTCAAAAGGCTTAACACTATCGAGCCAAAATGCATAATTTACCGAAGTTTAGCATATAACCTATGTTCCCAATGTTTATGCACTATCCTGGGCGCTTCCGCATGTTCTTCTCCATCGCCTCGAATAGATCAAGATATCACACAAACATCGATAACAACCATCGTAAGTAAGGCCCGAAACTCGCTCATGAGATCCATGTGCCAGGCCAAGTATTCGTAGAAGTCCAAATGGCATGACTTAGAAACTCAAAATGCCCGCACTGCGTTCTCGACGTCGCTCGGGGAACATCCTCATCATGAAGTCTCAACTTATCCAATTCACTTCACTAAATCAAGGCTCATGACAAATATCTTTGTGTTTCCAATTAAGCCATTAGCATCCTTAAAGTGAAACCTAAGTATGCTCTTCACCCAGCAAAATACATTTATACCTTGACCATTCTTCTTCAAACATTAATTTAACACATTCCACAGAATTAATCACTTCCAATTGATTAAAATCACGAACTCAACTTTTCCATATCTTTAATGTGGTCAAATCCTATCACATTCATAATTATTTTTCAATTTTCCATTTTCTTCAACAAATTATATTTGATAATTCATTCAATGTCATTGATTTACTTAAACTAAATCAAACCAATGCATTTAATAAACTTTCTTGCCTAACCCTCTCATCCCATTTTCTTCAACTTAATTCCATTAATTCCATTAATTCTTCCAAGCATTTCAAGTAATAAATCAATTTAAAACCAATCAAACCTATATCACTCTATTAACATCCGCTACTGACTTAAAATTGACAATCCTTATAATCTCATTTCTTTCTTTTTCAATTTTTAGCAAATCAACCTAGAATCATGTCAATTTAATAGCTAAAGCCTTAATATAACTCAATTGAGGTTTAGATAAATAATCCATAAAACCCTAATTGCTTAATTGAACCTCCCCTAAACCCACATCGACTCCACTGCTGCCTGACTTTGCGTAGCCTCGGGATTTCAAACCCATGCTCCTTCATCCTTAATCATGTTCTACTACTCGGGTCAGATCAGGTGTGGGCCGTCGACATCAACCAAATTCCAGCACTAAAACCTACAAGAAACCTCTTCTGCCATGATATGGACCTTTTGGTTTTTCCATTTATCTTATCATTGGATTCAACCTCAAGCAATGATACGACTAACTTCTTGATACAACTTGTGGCATTTCTCGAATAAGGACCTCATATCCTACAATTGATTGTGCACGATTATGTATAAGATCATGCATTTTATATGTTAATTCATCATTAGAATCGCTTCAACTTTCTTTTTTTTTCAACAATCATCTTGACACCGATTCTCGAAATATCGATCCCATGTCCTAATTGCTCATCCCTCGTTTAAACTCTGAGAACATTATCATTTCCATGCTGAAGTAATAACAGATTATCTTGCATTTAATAGACTCCCATTTGGACGGTAGTCCGATTTACATTACATTAATATTCCACCTAAGGTGTTATTTATGAGCTGACTTTCACACATGCCTACAATTTCTTTTCCAACTTTTATGACTCTTTCACTCACACTATTCTCCTAACTCTCCAAATGTAATCTTTGGAAATTAAAGTCCAAGACTCCTTTTTGCTCCAGACCTTCCAACTCAAAATATCTAGTATTATTTATAAATGAAACCTTGGTATTTCTGGGTGGTGGTACTAATGCCCTCGTGAGCTCTCCCGTGGCAGGCCTACTGACGACAAGATTTTCAGAACTCAAATATTTCATATGTCATGTAATGCATATATGATTTTAAATCACATAAATAATTTATGAAATTTTTAAAATAAAACATTAAAAAACAATCCTATGAAAAACCAAAATTTCAAATCTTTATAACATTTTCAAACCGCGGGCTCGATACCATGTCAAGCACAATGCATTTTCATTCGTATAAATATCAAAGATATACCAAAATAATACATACTTATACAATTAAAATCCATTTATACATTAAACATTTATGCCTTAAACTTTATTTCAATAAAATACTTATGCATTTAAAATCCATTTATGCTTTAAGCATTTATGCCTTAAACTTTATTTCAATAAATACTTATGCATTTAAAATCCATTTATGCTTTAAGAATTTATGCCTAAACTTTCTTTCCATAAATACTTATGCATTTAAACTATTTATAGTTTTTAAGCATTTATGCCTTAAACTTTCTTTCTTTTATTTCTTTTCTTTCATTCTTCTCGATGGAACCTGGGGAATGAAACACACCGAACAACTTCTCGGTACCGACTATGAGGGACAAACACATTCTGGGCCATAACCACTACGCTATGGAGAAACTCACGCTGCATAGGGTTCCAAATATAGTACTTTATCACGTGTAAGGATATTACCTAGACACCTATTTCCTCCCCGCTAAACCCATAACTTGCACCCTCTAATCCTTACACGCCAAAGTACTGCCGATATCACCATAACAAACATAGGGTTTAGGTAACCATCAAGAAACATTTCTTCAAAATACATTTATAAATACATTTAAATCCTTTACTTTATCATTAAAACACATATGCATACTTTAAACATTTTTAAACTTATAATACCTTAACATATGCATACATATTACATATAAATATATGCATTACGCAAGATAAAAACAATGCAATATAAAACATTTCCATATGCCTTAACATTTACATAAAATTTACATTAAACTTTCAGTTTAACATTAAAACCATTCACTTTTAAAACTAAATTCCTCAAAATATCATTTTCACCATTAATACCACTACTAATCCTCGCTTGGCTTCCCGTCTAATTCGCTTTCCATCCGATAGTCCTTTTCAATCTTTTCAAGAAAACCACAACTATACATTAATCATAACTTCCATTTCAATCCACTCATACACATTCATTTAAAGCCAAATGAACAAATACCTGGGCTAATTAAAACTCATTCATTTTGGCCAACCTTCAACCATACCTATAGACTTTATGCTCAAAAATTATTCAAACGGTCTTCAAAATTTATGAAACTCTCCAGATCAGTTCTTGATATATCAAATAACATCTCTTTAAATTTTCAATTTAAAATCTGGTCTCTAAAGCCCTCAACCATATAACACAATCTGCACAACAAATAACTCAGTTTGGCAGAACAGAATCTGCACATAGCCCACTTTTGAACCATTTTCTGGGAACTTAAGTTTACAATTTGTATGAGTTCCTTCAGATAAATTTCCTCTAGAAGTCTATTTTACCCAGAATTTTGAATCACTCAGTCTCGATCTGAATGAGCAAGTTATGGCCAAAATACCAAAACTGGTCAAACAGAAAAACAGACATTTCCTGTACTGAGACTGCTGCCCAAAATTACCAAATTGTGTTTCTCTTCCATTTTTCTTTCACTTAAGCACTTAAATCTGATATTATCACCATTTCAACATATCACACAAAAGTCTACATCAAACCCTAACCATTCATTCACTTTGATTTGTCAAAACCCTAATCTAATCCATGGCTTTCACTTATCTCAAAATCATCATCATTCAACCCTAAATGCCACTAATTTAACATCCATACAAGAATTTAAGACATTAAACATGGAAAACAATCAAACCCTAACTTTCCCACCATGAAAACTTACTTGTTTCTTGAGTTCCTTTGGCCTTCCTTGATTACCACTTGAAGATCACTTGAAAGCTTGAAAACAAAGAAAACTCACCTCCCCAACTTGGATTTCTCCTTTCTTCCTCTTCTCCTTTCTTCCCTTTCTTTCTTTTTTCTCCTTCTTTCCTCTCTACGTGATCCTCTTTGAGCACTAAATCCCCAAATTTAGACTTAAAATATTATTCCAAAAGTGCCCTTGGCAAAAATATCATTGGTTGGTTTAAAGTGAATTACTTTATCCAAGCTTCTCATTGGTCCATTCCATGAGACCAAGTCATTTACCCATTATTTAAATCATAACTTACTATTAAGAAAGATTTTGATTGCCAGTACAATTAAATATCTCCATTATAGCATTTTATCTCGCCGCTTTATCGCTTATATCACTATATGTCAAAAATATCTCTATGGTCGCCTATATTTAAATTTGAACATAAAATACTTAATCCAAATCCTTCACAAAGGAATTTCGTGCTCAAATCAACAAACGATTTAAATCACAAAATCGCGAATCCCATTAACAGCGTACATACCCGAATTACGCTCGAATCACCTCGAAACTATCCAAACGACCTGCCACTTTATCAGCCATACTTTACGATTTATTCCGCACCTTTCGTATTGTTTAATTTCGAAAAATTTCAAATACAGGTTCAAATTTCTGTACCTAAACTCACTATTCACTTAAATCTCCCATTATCTTCTAAATATCGGGCTCAAAGTCATAGGAACCAAATTTCTTAAAATTCCTTTGCAAACCCTCCATCCTGATATAATAAGAAAATCACTATTCATTAGGCACCCACATAATTTTCAAATTTTCACTACACCAAATGATGTCCGTAGCGTTTCTAAATTCTAATCCACCCTCGCTTCTATCATTAGACCTCAAATCAGTTCAATAACTACTATTATAACATTCAATAAGGTTGGGGTTTTACACCTGCAATAAAATAGTTGCAGATCCCTAAACTTTCCTTTTGCAAAATCTGGTGGAGGTAGACATCATCGGGCATTGATTATTTTCTTCTACATCCTTGGGGAGATGCCCTTTCACATGCTTCTCCAAACTGGTGACTGTAAATATACACCACAATCTCATTCTCTTTCTCTCTACTCCTTGCTCGCTTTTTTTGTCATTTACCAAATAAATTACTTTTTATTAATTAAATGGTATTTATATCCATTTATGGACTCATGTAAAACAATGCCAGGATTTCACTTTAACCGTGAATAAGGTGAGTATTTAGAACTTATTTTCATTTAAGATGATTGATAAAATTTCAGAAGAAAATTGTATTCAAACTATATTAGTCTGCTTTTGTCGACACCCACGTTCAGGTTTATGATGGAGTGACAAGCTGTTAGTGACAACAATAATGCATGCTGTGACCTCGCCAACCCAGCATGCATCAACTGCCACAACTAATCCACTCATGACCAAGCACTCCCACGCCACAAATTGTATTTATGGATGAATAGTTTCTAATGGCACTCCAGTAGTCCTTGTTGGTCGGGTCAATGCCGCAACCACGTAGTATACTCAAATTTCTGTGAGACCCACAACTCGGCTTCCGATACCACTTTGTTGGAAGGAAGATGGAGGAAGATGAAGGAAAACTTGAAGATGAGACTGGGAGTGATGAGGTGAAGATGCTACTTATATTATTGAAGGCTTCTTGTTTTTGGCTTGATTACAAACTCAAGAGATCACTCATATTTATACTAGTAGCACCTCCTCAACCAATGACTAGGATTGTGCCAATACAAATCTAATCTAATGGTTACAAATGAGTCCGTAGAATTCTCTCTATAAGTCCAAACCTAACCTCATTCTAGACAACTCCGTAGGAAATATCTAGAATAGACTCTCTGTAGTCGGGCTCTCCTATGTTTCCTACACTTGGGCTTCTTTACTAAACTCTAAAACCCAAAACTTCTAATGACCTAAAAATCATTTCATCTGCACCCAAAATACAAATCAAGTTTATATTTCTTATGTGTATTCTTTTTTGTATTTTTTCTTCTTTCGATTCTTATCACCATTCTTGCTCGATGCTCAACGCTTTTAATCCATAGATTGATTTTAAATGATGGAGCCTAATCGCACGCTGACTGTCTGAAATTAAATACCACTGAACTTGAAGAGTATGACTTCATTGTGGCAAAAGACTTCCGCATAGATCTCTACACTCAAATCATCACTTAGGTAAACCCATTCACTTAAAAAGATAAAGGAAAACCACAAGAGGATCAGAAAATAATAATGGAGTGGTTTCACTATAAGAGAAGGGGACAAGGAGCGAAACACAGGATACACTTCAACAACACCTCACACCCTCTCCCACATTGTACCATTTTCGTTTCACATTCTCTTGTTGTCACTCTCCACCACAAGCTCTCTATGTCCTAAGAGTGAATCGCCATTTATGATCGCACTCATCATACAAATTGGGTTTTATGATGAATTGTTTTGAATAATGGCCATCTAGTAGTCGCGGTTGGATACATCCGTAATATGAAATCCATTATCAGAACGTACTAAGAACTTTCGTCTGAGTTCCTCACTTTCTACAGAGAACATGAAATCCATTATATCCATATTCATCTCCCTCTACCTCTTCATTCTCACTTCTTTTCTTAATCGGATGAAATCAACAGTTATTGCATTAGAGTATATCATGATTTCTTTTATTGGTTTCTTTTGCAATTACATTTTTGTCTCTTATATTAGTATATGTACCACAAATTTTTCAATAATATTCAAGTCTTTTTAGAGTAATGTATCAAAGCCTCGCTTAACAACAAAAAAATAGCCTAACCCTAGTCATCGCGTTGTCGCCATCACAAGTGGTTGTGGATCCATCTACCTAATTTTGACCAAAGGCAACAACCCCTTTACCTTCTTCACTCTCTCGTTATAGAACGTAAATATATATTTTACTTCTCGTAGTTGCGAACTAACTAGGAAATGTTAGATTAACATACTAGTTGTATATATCTAGCGCTTCCTTTTGTATTATACATGTTTAGATCAATGAAAAACTGTTAAATTCATTTTATCAAATTTCCTCATTTGTTCTTTTATATGGTAATGTAATTTGGTTTGGCAAGAGGTCTTAGTTTCAAGCCAATTCTTGCAATTTATTCTATTTATTGGATTTGTAAGTCCATGGACGACTTTATTTGGTTTATTTTGATTCTCCACATGTGGGTATGAGGGCTACACATGAAGGAAATGAATGACATTATGAAATGTATTAAACCAAATCTGAAGAGTTCTGATTGTTAGTTTTATATGATCTCAATTCATTCTTCTTAAAATGATATAAAGAGCATGGTTTTAAGTATTCATATCTCATTTATATTTTAAATTTCACAATTTCTGCTCATTTTATTTTATGTGAATGTCTTAATCCAATCTGACTTTATTCCTTTTCACTCCTCGATTTTGATTGTACTGTATTAATAAGATTCTGAAACATGATCTAAAGTCTGTTAGGTCATGTCTTTACCAATATATATGAGGTTATAACTCAAGAAAAACGACATACTAGTTTTTGGGGAGATTAAACAACCTCGATATAGATGTTCTTAGTTTTGGTTAGATTTTGTAGAGATTTCAAAGAACAATAGTTATGATTTTTTGTTTTTCTTTAATAAAAAAAAATATTTTTCTTCTTTTGCTTCAGGATGGCTTCGATGGTATGGGCGGATGATTACTTCTCCAACATGCTCTGCAATCTCAACTCCTGGAGTATCTGATTTGGGGTTTCAAACCCATGGTGATGAGGGTAAAACGATTTCAACACTGTGCTGCAATTACTTGGACCTCCTTAATCTTTTGGGATCTTTTGCATGTCTCTGATCATTGTTGAAGGCTGAGAGTGAGACTCACCACAGAATCATGGGGAATAAATATTATTATGAGTTTTCCATAGAATATTTTGGTTTCATAATTTATAATCCTAAAGAGGCACATCGAGTTGTTGTCCAATCTCTATCCTTCACCTTCTCAAATCCGCCAATGAAAAATTATCTCTTTTCAAGCTAGATTTCAAAAGAACCTAGTTGAAGTAGAGCCTGAATACGGTCGAGCCAGATGGGCTGTGCCCATCACTTTGGCCCAAAGTTTCGAGGGTCAGATGTGAAATTGGTAATCCCAATAAAATGAGCCTATTGGTCCGAATCGGAATAGGCCTCGCATCCCATTAGGTTAGGCCTGAGCCAAATTTCTAATGCTTCTAATATGCCTAATTTTTTTTTAAAGGATATTTATGTTATTTAAAGAAAATTAAATTTTTTTCTCTTAAATTCAAGTTTTAACCCTAGGTTGTGACCTGGATATGATTCCTTGATGTAAAGCAGAAGTATTAGGGTTATGATAATATTTAGCATTATTTACTTTTTACGTATATTTAAGACTCTAAATATTATTATATTGTCTGAAGTTCCCATCATTTTTGTGTATTAAATGCTATTACTTATTTCCATGTTGTTATTTTTATTTAAAGAATGGTAAAATAGAAAATATGTATTTTAGCAATTTTTTTTTTAATATTCTTGCCCATTTTGGCTAGCAACCTGTGTAGGGCTGGGTTGGGCTAGTCAAAATATGGCTCAATAAAAAGTGGGCCTAATTAGCTCGACCCTCGCCCCATTTCCAAATCTAGTAGGAAGCCTAAAATGTACTTCAAGAGGTTAAACTATGCTTACTACGCCTAGAATTTACTAAAATACCAAGAATAAGAAGAATGAGTAAATTCACCAAGAATGGAATCCAAATGAAGTAAAACCTCTTAGCCTTTCAATTTATTCTATATTTTTAGTTAATTACATTTATAAATCACTCAATAAAATCATACAAACCCAAAATAGATGGGAAGACACTAGATAAATTACTAAATAAGTAGAAAATCCATCCCAATGGATGACCCTAGAGCCACTATACCTGCAAGTAACTACTAAGTTACTCTCAAGTGAACTAGGTCTTATAAATTTTTGTGGTCCGATTCACTACCACAAGTCCGATGGCTTAGTAATATAGCGCTGAAAGGACACTCGTACATATTCGCATTCGCCTTTCTCTACATCATGATGGGGCCTATGGAGCTCTCTTCTATCGATGTGCCTCCTCCACCGGTCACCGCCACTAACAGCATCTCCGTACCACCCTCGCTCCTTGTCCCCGATCGCCGAAACATCATGGATGGGCCCATCGACCAAGACATACATAGCCTTTTCCCTAATGATCACTCATTTTTATTTTACTTTTTTTCGCTTTCATCAGCACTCTGTCTGAGAGATATTTACAAGACATGATACCGGTAGTGGTGTATATGAGTACCAAGTGTCACATTGTGTGATTTTGAGACTAAAGTAGAAATGAAAGTTTATCAACCCTAATTTGGCACCTTAAAACAAGGGTACAATTGTCATTTAGCAAAAAGGATATAAGGCATAATTGCTAGAGATGGCCATAGTAGGAATTTCAAAAGTTGGATTTGCAATTACGGTTTCTGGAGGGTGAAAGTATAATTAATGGAAGTTTAAATAAGAAATTAATAATACTAATCGCCATAATTTTTCGCAAGATTAATTTTATCTCATGATTAATAACATCGCGCTATGTTTCGTTCGAATCTAGTGACCTAGAAAAGTTTCGCGACCGGCATACCAATGACACAAATTTCTAGCGACGGGTTTAGAGCGAACTCGAAATCTGATTTTGAAAAATTCAAAATTAATACAGTTAATATTCAACAGATAAATAAAATCAAACCTGACAAAATAATATTTCGCTTTAAACGGACCAAAAGTGAATAAAGGGACATGTGGGTCCCACAATTTAAAGAAAAAAAAGAAAAAAAAAAAAAAAAAGATGCAAAACAAAATCAAAACAAAGAAGCAGCGGCAGTGAGAGCGTGAGAGTGGAGTGCAGAGTTTAAAATTTTATTTTTAAAATCTTCTTCTCGTGATTCTCGAAGCTAATCGCTTCGAATTCATCTTATTAAACACGGTGCGTTTCACGTATTTATGCTACGCGAAGCACTCAAAACACAGGATTTCACCGGCACTGTGCAAATATGCGAAACCCAAATTTTTAGTTTTTCTCAGATTCCACGCTATTCTAATGTCTCGCGCTTTTCGACCAAGAGCAGAAGTTACTGACGCGAAAGAGAGCTACAAAGTGACACCAAAATCTGTGCCACAACTCAAGAGAGGAAATTTTCCTACTATGTTATTTTCGAAACAAATACTATATAGCAATGGTTTAATATTCTGGGAGTGCCATAAATTCGGGCCCAACATTTTAAACTGAGTTTAGGAATTTTTAGAAATTCTTAGAAATTTTGATCATTTTCTAATAAATCCACGAATTTTGGATCAAGTTTGACAGCTTATTAAATCAGATTTTATTCAAATTACCGTGATAGAATTTTCGTAAATGTTTTTTCGGCGTATTTAGACTATACGAAGTCCCTTTAGTCTAAATCAAGTCATATGCCCGTGAACGGCATTTCCGGGGGCCCACATATTAAAATTTTAATCAGAAGACCAAAGTCACAAATCATGGCTTGCGCTGACGTGTGTGATCTAATACAACGAAACAGAGCTAAGCCAGCGCGGAAAGTCAATCGTGCTCAAGTTTAGCAAGCAAAGAGGTGAGTGTTTTAAACTCATTTCCAAATACTAGCAGATATTATTATTATTATTACAAACTGCTTATTAATCGGTATTTCCTCATGGTTTTGACAAACCATTTTCAAGAAGCAAGCAATGAATTAGAGAAGAAGCAAAATGGTTTTGAGTTAAACCATTTTTGAAAAGTAAGTAAATGGTTTTCAATAATTAAACCATTTTCAAGAAGGGCAATGTCTTAAATTGTAAACCATTTTTCAAAGAGTAAGCAAGCAAGCAAGCAAAGAATGTTTTTGCGGAAAAATGTACTCCCTAGTTCTACAGAAACCGTCAGGTATTCCGCACGCAAGTAACGGTGTGCAGGTCTCATACATGCATCAGAGTTTTGCCTCGGCTCAAGAAACTTAGGGACATCATGCATTTAAAGGAGACCGTGGGCACGTGACAGGAGTATATATGTTATGAGCTCTTAACTAAATTACGGTGATGGCGCACCTGTGTCAATTCCACCATACCACTTAAAGGTGATGCGGACCTGTGTCCTTCCACCGGCACGTACGCCCAAGCCTGTTCACTAGGGTACAAGAAGGAAAATAAAGCCTCCAAAGGGTTGATGCTTTAGTGCGATAATATACGCTTTGGAAAAATCAACCATTGGTTCCCGCCGCCAAGCCCTGAGAGTTCTTAGCTAAACTGGCTGAGCCAAGCCCCGCTTAGATTTCAAACGATCGGGCTGAACCAAGCTCCCGTGGGATTTTAGCAAATCCGCTGGAGCCCAGTTCCCGCTTTATTTTCAAAGCATGCTGAGCTCCGTGCCCCGCTTTTATGAAAAGTTTCTGAGAAACTTTTAAAGCAAAAGGTTTGTGAAAGGTTTTATGAAACTTTTCAAGCAAGATGTTGCAAGCAAGAGTAGTTTTGAGAAGTTTTATAAACTTCTAAGCAAGCAAACAATAGAGTTTTATAAACTTTTAAAGAAAAGCAAAGCAAGCAAGCTACAAAGTTTTAGAAACTTAAAAGCAAGTAAGCAAAGCAAAGTAAAGCTTCGGAAAATAATTGTAAAAGAAAGTTTTACGCTTTGAGATAAGCTTTCCTGAAAAGAAAGACATTTTATAAAACATACACTCACTCGAGCTCGCTTTAGCTCATTATTTTGGTATTTTAAAACTATTTTCCAAAAAAGTACGCATACTCCTGACACTGAGCGCATTAGGATTCTCCGACATTTATACTTCAGTAGCTGCACTAAGAATATTGTGCAAGGAAATACTTGAACTTGCATAATGGAGCATATGTATGTACATAGAGTAGTTTTCAGGAGAATGTGTCGGTATGTCAAGCTGCCATATTTTGACATGTAAATCGATGTATACAGATTTGGGACATGTCCTATATGCAACAAGAGCGCCGCTAAAAATTTTATAAAATCATAAGTTTAGAAAAAGAAAAATTTTTATGGGGAGGTCGAAGTAAGCAATACGGCCAGCTTCATAGGAGTTTTCGTAGTCGCTAGAGGTAACTACCGGTGATTTTCGTGGAGTGGCGCACGCCGCCACCGGAAGCGGGGTGGGGTGTGTCAAGGTGGTATCAGAGCAGGTTGTATACAATAACCTAGGACTTGAGGAGAGATGATACCAAGCAACATGGTATCGTAGCATATGAATAGCAACCATGCACATAAGTTTAAAGTACATACATATCAAGTGATTCAACAGTTGAGTTTTGGTAAATACAACACTAAGTTAGAAGAGGATCGAGTGGTCGCCCCAGAGAGTTATTCCGCTAGCCTGCCGTCCCCAGAGCACTCGTGAGAGATGAGCACGTAGCGCTGGTTCCACCACGCCTTATGAATCACCTGCCAAGAAGTTGGGGCCGACCATTCGGGGCCACCGTAGGAAGTCAGCGCGATTGAGTTACAGAAGAACAATAGACAGCTGGGACAAGAGCTCATAGCGACCACAAGAAATAGTGAACCTCCACCACCACCTAGAGAGGTTATTGAAGAACCGGGGAGGTCAATAGAGAGAGTACAGAATTGGGCGCCTGCCATATGCGGACGGCAAAGGGGTGATCCGTGGCGCCCGGTTATGGCTAGACCGAAATAATAAGGTTTATGAGCGCGGAAGGCACTCCGATGAGAAGAGTCTTGTTTTCCGCTTCGATAAGACAGGCTAAGGATTGGTGATGTTGTAGAGAGGAGGCACTCGATGGGCATAACATGGGACCAATTTCGAAAGAATTCACCGATGCATTCTTTCCGCAGTCATAAGGGATTTAAAATCGAGGAAAGTTCTTCAAATTAGAACAAAAGAACATGTCGTCGAATATAAGAAGTTCTCGCACTTAGTTAGGATTGGTTCCTTATATCTGCCGATGAAGTCCCGGCGTAAAAGGTTTTACCAGACTACAGCACTCGTGATCGTGAGTGCATTTGTCTCGTGGTTCCTCGTAATAGATTCGGGACTTAGTGTAGGCCGCCTGGTGAGTCGAAAGCAAAGCACTTCACAACCATGCATCGAGTGCATGAAAGTAAGAGTAAGAAGAGTGCACCAGCACGTCCCAACAAAGCCAGACTCGGCACAAAGAGGAAAGAAAGCAAGAGCAAGAGGTTATGCAGGGGCCGAGGTGCGTCGATGAGCTATCTCTAGTCGTGGATCGTTGAGGCCCCGGGGCCATAGCGCGGGCACCTGCAGTATTCCTCCCAGATGTCATATGTGTCGGTTTACACCATGGGGGAGGTAAGAGATTCACATGCAGGTTTCCACTGTGGCCGAAGGCCATTTCATTGCAGGAGTGCCCTCACTGACAGGCGAGACATCGCAGCGCCAGCTACCCCGGGGCACTCGAGATGAGCATACGGTAAGTCGCCGGGGAGAGGTGTCCCACAGCGGGGAGGGGCCAACATAGCCGCGGGCCAGAGGTGGCGTGGTGGGGTGGGGCGGGTGCCAGGGATACAGACCCGGAGGCCCGCTCGGGCCCGGGGTTTATGTTTGTGAGCCCGGCCAAGATCTGCGGTCTGTAGCTCAGGATGTGGTCATTTGTTATTATTTCTATCCTTGATCATGATGCTTATACATTAGTAGACCAGGAGCTACGCATTCATTTGCATCAAGCCATTCTTAGATCGTTTCCAGGATAGAGACGCGCGGCCATTGGGGTGGTATGAGAGTTCCCTTCATTTGGAGATCCGTTGCTGCGGAGCAGGTGAGTCAGAGATAGTAGAGTTCGATTGAGGACACAAAGAGTTCCCCAGCGGATCTTGTGGCTAGATATGAGGGACTTTGATGTAGTTCTCGGTATGGATTGGTTGTCTGCGCCATGGGAAACTACATTAGATTGTTATAAAAAAAAAAAGTAAAGCTGAATAGGCCAGGGAAATTGGAGGTAAAGTTCAGAGGATTACGTAGAGAGTTATCTTCCTGTATGATCTCCGCCATGATAGCACAGAGAATGCTGCGTAAAGGAGGTCAGGGTTATCTAGCTTATGTGGTGGAGACCGGGAAGGAGGGGACTATATTGGATGAGATTCCAATTGTTAGAGTTCCCAGATGTGTTCACGGATGATATTGCGGGGACTACCTCGAGAAAGAAAGTGGAGTTCACCATTGATTTGATCGGGGCCCGAGCGTTTCCATTCCTCCTTACGAGATGGCTCACAATAGAGTTGAAGAGCTTAAGGCTCAGTTAGAAGAATTGTTAAGTAAGGGATTCATTCGATCGAGCATATCCCCATGGGGAGCTCCAATTCTCTTAGTGAAAAAGAAAGATGGGAGTTTGCGGTTGTGTATAGATTACAGGCAATTGAACAGAGTTACCATCCGCAATCAGTATCCACTCCCTAGGATCGATGAGTTATTCGATCAGCTCCAGGGGTCCCGAGTGTACTCCAAGATAGATTTGAGGTCGGGGTATCATCAGTTGAGGGTGCAGGAGGGTGATGTTCCTAAGATTGCGTCGGGACTTCACCGGGACATTATGAGTTTGGTGATGCCATTTGGTTTGACTAAATGCTCCGGCGGCGTTTATGGATTTGATGAACCCGGCGATATTCCGGCCGTATGCGGATAGGTTCGTCATAGTTTTATTGATGATATCTTGGTGTATTGGGTGGATTAGGAACATTGAGGAGCACTGAAAGTTGTATTAAGACCCTAAGGAGACCGGGTCATATGCCAGAAGTTGAGCAAGTGTCAGTTTTGGCTCGACAAGGTGGCATTCCTAGGTCATGTCATTTCAGTTGAGGGGGTGAGTATGGATCCCGGGAAAATAGAAAGCGATGTAGTAAATTGGAAACAGCTGAAGAATGTGTCGAAGTCGAAGCTTCCCTTGGTTTAGCGAGGTATTACGGGAAGTTTGTTGAGGGTTCTCGGGATAGCGGCCCAGACCAAGGCGACAGAAAAGATGTCAAGTATGATTGGGTAGATGCCTGTCAACAAAGTTTCGAGGAGTTGAAGAGTAGATTGACTTCAGCTCCAGTTTTAGCTTTACCCAATGGGAGAGATGGATTTGTGGTTTATAGTGATGCTTCCAGGCAAGGCCTTGGTTGTGTTTTGATGCAGAATGATAGGGTGATTGCATATGCCTCTAGACAGCTAAAGAAGCATGAGGAGATTACCACACACCGCATTTCTGGAAACTTGCGGCGGTGTGTTTACCTAAAAATATGGAGACATTGTTTATATGGTGTTAAGCATTTGGATCTTTCTGGTCATGGGAGTCTTGATATATTTCACCCGAAGAGTTAAACACGAAGGGCAAAGAAGATGACTTGAGTTGATTAAGGACTACGACTGTACTATCGAGTACCATCCAGGAAAAGCCAATGTCGTAGCAGATACCTTGAGTAGGCAACCAGAGAGTTCTTTGTCTGATATGAGATCAGGTTATCTTCCACTGTTGGTGGGTCTAAGAGCTTTAGGGGTGATATTGGAGGCTGAGAATTCAGGAGCCTTGTTGGCCATGTTTCATGTTAGACCACTCCTAGTGGATCAGATTCTAGCAGGACAGTCACATGATCCACAAATGATTAAGCTTAAAAAAGAAATAGAAAAAGGAAAGAAAGGGGAGTTTCAGATCAGAGATGATTGCATGATAGTGAAAGGGCAGAGAATGTGTGTGCTAGAATATATGGCGACGAAGAGGGAACATAATGGAAGAAGCACATTCATATGGTAATATATGCATCAGACGTCTTAAGATATCTGAGAACTTTGAAAGAACATTGCTGGTGGAATGGGATGAAGAAAGAGATTGCAGGTTTCGTCTCGGATGCCTAACTTTGTCGGTAGGTGAAGCGAGCATCGAGAGGAGCCCGTGGGAAGATACGATTACTCCTATTCGGTATTATGGAAATGGGAGAAGATCATATGGATTTTGTGACGGTCTTCCACGGACTTCGAGCGGCATGATGCTATATGGGTGATAGTTGATCGGTGTTGATCTGCTCATTTTACACTTACGATTAATGCGAGATTCTTTGAAAGGAATTTGGCCAAGTTGTATGTAGATGAAATAGTGAGACTTCATGGGGTTCCAGTTTCGATAGTTTCATATCGAGACCCTAGGTTCACATCCAGGTTTTGGCCTAGTTTGCAAACAGCTTTAGGTACTCGCCTACACTTCAGCACAGTATTTCATCCTCCGACGGATGGCGAGTCAGAGAGGACTATTCAGACGTTAGAGGATATGCTAAGAGCTTGTGTCTTTGGAATTCAAAGGAAGTTGGGATACTCATAGCACTAATGGGTTGCCTACAACAGTAGCTATCGGCTTGATATAGATATGGCTCCATTTGAGGCGGCGTTATGGCGAGGAAATGTAAGGACTCAGTGTGTCTTTGGGATGAGGTTATTGAAAGAAGACTATTAGGTCTTTGAACTAAATCTGAATCACTTCGAGAGAAAGTGAAAGTTGTTCGATAACCCGAAGATAGCGAGGTCATGAGAAAAGTTGTGCGGACAACGGTCGTAAAGAGACTTTACAATTCGAGATAGGTGACCCGAGTCTTTTGAAGATTTCACCTTGGAAAGGTGTGTTGAGATTTGGGAAACGAGGGAAGCTTAGTCCGAGATATATAGGACCTTATGAGATTATGAGCAAAGTGGGACCAGTAGCTTATAGGTTGAAGTTACCCCCAGAGTTATCAAGGATTTAGCGACATTCCATGTGTTGATGTTAAGGAAGTACATCAGGATCCTTCGTAATGTTTGAAGAGCAACGATGCGGCTAAAGGAGAATATGACTTATGAGGAGATACGTGCGGATTGTAGATCGCAAAGGAGCAGTGTTGAAGCTATGAAAATTGATTCAATTAGTTAAAGTCTTATGGAAGAATCATGAGAGGCGGCTACTTGGGGCCGGAGGAGGCTCAAATCATTTGCGTCCGATGCCTGGCTTATTTTCAGGATGGGGTATTTTCGTTTCCTTTCTTTTGGAGTTTTAGTTTATTCATTTCGAGGACGAAATGTTCCTAAGGAGGGAGGATTTTGTAACACCCCGTTCCGGGAGAGTGTACAGTACATGATACTGTAGGGGTGTATAAGAGTACCAAGTGTCACATTGTAGTATTTTGGAGACTAAAGTAGGAAATGAAAGTTTATTGAACCCGGAATTTGGTACTTAAAACAAGGGTACAATTGTCATTTAGCAAAAAAGGATATGCAAGGCATAATTAAGTTAGAGATGGGCCATAGTAGGAATTTCAAAAGTTGGATTTGCAATTAAGGAAAGTTGAGGGGGTGAAAGTATAATTAATGGAAGTTAAATAGTAAATTAATAATAATGGTGCGTAATTTTTCGAGAAGTATCGAAAATTCTCTAGATCTCGCATGTGTGAAAGCAATTTGTCTTGGATTAAGTTCGTCTCGTAATCTAGTGACCTAGAAAAAAGTTCGTTTAATTCCAGGGAGCAGTCGGAATATTTCACAAATTTACAGGCGACGGGTTTAGAGTGAAAGCACGAAATCGGGATTTTTGAAAAATTCCGAAAAATGGCAAATATGTAAAGAATATTCAATTAGGATAAATAAAATTGAAACCGGGACAAAATAATTTATTTCAAGGCTTAAACGGACCAAAAAGGAATAAAGGGACATGTGGGTCCCACACTTAAAGAAAAAAAAAAAAAAAAAGATGCAAAACAAAATCAAAACAAAAGGAAGCAGCGGCAGTGAGAGCGTGAGAGCGTGAGAGCGTGAGATGCAGAGAGTTTTAAAAATTTTATTTTTAAAATCTTCTTTCTCAGATTCTCGAGTTTTTGACCGTCGGAATTCATCGGGATAAACACGAAAAGTGCTCTCTGCGATGAAATTTCTGTGAGTACCAGCTTCTGGTTTCATGAAATTGGAGGTGTTGAAAAATATGAAAAACCCAAATTTTAGTTTTCTCGGATCTACATTCTAGTGGTGCAAGCACGGACAGTGGGTGAGGATTACTCGCAAAGAGAGCTACTGCATGGACACAAAATCTAGGCTTTCGTCAAACTAGAGAGGGGTGAGAATTTTCCTACTTGTGTTATTTTATTTTAAAAATCTTATATAATGGCTTGGAATATTCTTAGAGCCATAAATTCCAGTCCCAACATTTTAAAAATTGAGTTTAGAGATTTTTAGGAAATTTTAGGAAATTTTGGGACTATTTTCGGACAGTCCGGACTGAATTTCGGGACTGTTTTCGGACAGTTTTGGTTAAAATTTCGATTTTATTCCAAGCAGTCCGGATAGAGGCATACAGAAATGTTTTCGGGTGTATTTAGACTATATGGAAAGTCCCTTTAGTCTAGAATCAAGTCATATGCCTGTGAATGGCATTTGGGGCCCACATATTTTCTGAAAATTTTAATTGTAGCACCAAGTGTGCAAATTGTTTGGTGTGTTGGCGTGGCCTTTGATCTAATACAAGCGAGTGCAGCAGGCTAAAAGCAAAGGCGGGGAAAGTTGTGGAGCGTACTCCAGGATTTAGACAAAGAGGTGAGTGTTCTAAAAACTCATTTTCAGAAATACTAGTGTATTATTATTATTATTACAAGCTGACCTGCGGTATTTCATGGTTTGTTGCAACCATTTTCAGAAGCAAGCGATGAATTAGAAAGCAAGCAAATGGTTTTGAGTTAAACCATTTTGAAAAATAAGTAAATGGTTTAGAATAATTAAACCATTTTTCAAGCAAGCATAAGCAAATGGTTTTAAATTGTAAAACCATTTTCAAAGAAATAAGCAAGCAAGCAAGCAAGCAAAGAATGTTTGGCTGAAAACGGAATGCCACCTAGTTCTCAAGCAAGAAAACGTTGGGAGGAGGTATTAAAATGCGTGCACGGTGGTGTTAGGATCTCATACAGCGCATTGTAGTTTTTTTTGGTG
The DNA here is from genome assembly GCA_016808115.1 of Tetrastigma voinierianum. NCBI lineage: Eukaryota > Viridiplantae > Streptophyta > Magnoliopsida > Vitales > Vitaceae > Tetrastigma > Tetrastigma voinierianum. Next base: position 27,947 of record JAEQBH010002311.1, on the reverse strand, counting down.
GAAGCGGAAGCCGGACCTCGTCGTATTTAAAGGGGGCCGTGGCGCGTGCGAGTATATAAGGTTATGACTCTAACTAAAATTATGGTGATACTTGCGACCCGAGGTCAATTCCACCATATTCATAGGAAAAAGGTGATGCGGACGAGGTCCTTCCCACCCAGGCACGGTCGCGGGCTTAAGTGTTCACTAGAATCTGATGAAAATAGGCCTCCAGGTGGTTGATGTTTTATAAGCATAATATACGGTTTTGAAAAATCAACCAATTGGTTCGATCGCCAGGAGCTTGGGAGAGTTTAAAGCAAGCGGTTGAGCCAAGCTCTGTTTAGATTTTCAAAGCGATCGGTTCAGTAAGCTCGTTAAGGATTTTAAACAAACGGTTGAGCCAGGCTCCCGTTTATTTTCAAGCTTATGCGGTTGAGCCCCAGGCTCCCGTTTTTATGAAAAAGTTTGAGAAACTTTTTAAAGCAAAGGTTTGTGAAAGGTTTTGAGGCTTTTCCAGCAGGAGAGATAAAGCAAAAGCAAGCAAGAGTTTTGAGAAGTTTTATAAACTTCTAAGCAAGCAAACAATAAAGAGTTTTATAAGCTTTTTAAAGAAAAGCAAAGCAGCAAGTAATACAAAGAAGGATTTTAGAACTTTAAAAGCAAGTAAGCAAAGCAAAGTAAAGCTTCTGGAAAATAATTGTAAAAGAAAGTTTTACAGTTTTGAGATGTTTTCAGGAAAAGAAAAACATTTTATAAAACATACACTCACTGAGCTCGTTTAGCTCATTATTTTGTATTTTAAAAACTATTTTCGAACGCGAGACCTCGGACCCAGGCGGGTGGTTAGTTCTCCTGACATTTATATCCCGTGTTGTAATTAAGAATATTGTGTAAGGAAATACTTTGAACTTGTATAATAAGACATATGTATGTACATGAGGTAGTTTTGTGAGAATGTGTTGGTATCTTTGGTTTGCCATATTTTGGATATAGTGTAAATTGGATGTATCACGAGTTTGGGACATGTCCTATGTCACATTGTTATCTTTATAAAATTTTATAAAATCATAAGTTTAGAAAGAAAAATTTTTACTTAAGGGTTTTGCTTAAACAATACGGTAGCTTCATGGGAGTTTTCTAGATTCGGGGAGTAGCGGTGAGGATTTGTGGAGTGGCCGGCACGCTATACTTGAAGGGGTGGGGGTGTGTCAGCCTTGCTTGTGCTCCTTGCATTTACGTGCCTTGATGCGGTCTGACTTCTTGGGCTCACTGCTTTGAATTAGCGTCGAGTTGAAAGACAACATTTCTAGTCATATAAATTTTATTGCTTACGTCTAGTAATTTTTTACCCTTTGTATCCAAAAGGATTATAGAGAAAAAGCCTGATGCTAGCTTGTGGAATAGAATTTGGTTTGTTGGCTAAAAAAAGTTGAATCATAACATAAACACACAAAACAACGAAGATGTGAGTATATGGGTTTCTTTTCATTTAACAATTTAAAGGGACTTTTGTTGGACAAGAATGGTGATGGTGTTCTATTAATTAAGTGAACTGCAGTTAAAACACATTCACACCCGATAACTAAGAGGAACATTATTGGAAGAGAAGTGCTTGTGCGGATGGGATGTGTAGGTGTTTTTCTTTCAACAACAAAATTTTGTTCAGAGTTTCACACAAGAATGGAAAGATAGAATTCCTTTTGAATTAAAGAAATCATGGAGCACTAACTCGAAGCGTGCGATCTAAGTTTGTTGGTACTCTTGCGGTGTGTGTAAATCAAATTATAAAATTATGGAAAAATAGTTATAACATCTGATTTTGAAGTTAAAAGATACACCCATGTAGCTCTAGTACAATCATCAACAATGGTGAGAAAATATATATGACCAACTCATATGTTAACATGGAATGGACAACAAATATCAATATGGCCTAAATTAAAAGGATGCGAAGACATGATTATTTGAAATGAAGGGCAAACGTCTTTGCTTGGCCAAATGAAAATTTCGACTATGTGAAGACAAAGTTGATAGAGAATTTGGGAGATTGAGGAGTGGAAATTTGTTGAGTCTCAACTCGTCCATAGTTTGGCGATTGAAGCTATTCGGTGCTTGATTAATTGTTGTACTTAATATGTGGTGAGTGATCCATGTGATGGAGATGAATTCGTAGCAACTGTAGCCTTTGATGAGAATTTAGGGTTCTGGGTGATTAAACAAAAGAGAGCCTAATAGAGTTGGAGGGCCCATTTGATTTGAATGGAGTCTTGGTTGGGCTTGTACCCAAGGGGAATCCATGGAGTCTACGTAACACTCGTCTGTGGTGTGTCCTGACCAAACCACAATGGAGTGCAGTACGTTCGATCTCGCCTCGGCATTTGCTGAGAATGTTACTTTTGAGAATATTGGTTTTGAAAAAATTATCTTATTGGAAGATTTTGGTTTAGTGACATTTATTATCTTTGGATGATTTTATGTCATTAGAAGATTTTGATTTTACAAATTAGTTTAATTTCTTGTGAGCATGTCGAGACAACGAAGATTCATAAGCGATATTTTGAATATGTCATTTACATGTGGGGTTTTAGAGGCCCCTGTGGCAGATGGATAATAACATCTTTGGTCGGAGTTTGGGATGTTACAAACAGCATATTTTGTATTCAAGAAGAAAGTTTGTCATGGGAGTGTTTGATTACTTTTACATCTTATAACTAATATGCTGCTTTGCCGCTTTTATTTGTTTGAAGCGTTATTGATCCTTTCTTCTTTTGAATTTACTACCTTGAGTGGGAGCTTATGTTACATCATACAAGCGGTAGTGAATGTTCCAAGTACATTATAATAATTTTCCTATATATCCTCCCCAACATAAGTATTGTTGACAAGAGCCAACCAAGTTTTAAGTTTCATAATGTCAAATTACAAAAAGAACAAAGAATGTCACAAAAGCACCACAACACACAAGGCCTACAAAAATCGGTGCGGTATTTTTCATGGCAAGAAGCGGCACATCGAATACAAGAGCGATACTCTTGAAATGCATTTAAGTCGAGAACCGACATCACAGGGAAAAAAAAAGTATTTAAGGATGGACCATAAATACATTATAGAATTCAATGAACAAGAAAAAAACAAGACAAGCTCATATACAAGGATATGAAAAAGTTAATTATAAGTGAATTCCCTAAAATTAAGACAAAGAGAAGATATTGCCCATAAATGAGGTGCAACTTATTTGAAATTTTTGATAAATAAAGTCAATTGCAATTAACTATCAAATGACTTGTTACATAGAATTGATGTAATATTAGGATTCTGAGAGTTAATAATAATTTTCTAAATTTTTGTTTGCTGATGCTTCTCAATTGCACGAGGTTCAAAACAAAATTCGACTTCTTTTGCATTGTTCAAGAAAATTATTCTAAGCGTTCCAAAACTGTTTGGAGCTTGCTAATTAGACACAACTGGCCTTTATACGTATCGATAGCTAAACTTTTATGTATGAGTAAACACATGCATACATGTAATTTGGAATCTAATAGTAAGTATTGCATCATTGCTAAATATGCAAATCGAAGTAGGACTAATACTTGCCAAAAATTACTAGGGTGGCTTGATTGAAACCATATCAAAGTAATTAGTGAATAAAAACATATATACACCCAAAACCATCCAGCGGATGGGAGGAGGGTTGAGAACTTTACCTTTTGACGACATATATGCATTCCGCATACACCCGCTATCTTGAAATAATTTGATAACCAATATATTGAGGGGTACAACAAAATTGGTAAATGAAGGGATCCAAAAAAGTAGATAGGTGATGGTAGTTACCTCGTCAAACCCCAAAAGGAATCTTCGATTTTGTGGAACAGGATCATAGCCAGCAACGAGGAAAACAGATTTTACCTCTGCAAATTTGAAGCTCATTAAGTCCAAGATCTCTATTTTGAAATTATCAAACTCTAAGTATAAGCCATGGCATCGCGCCTTTCAATATATTGACCCGGACCCGATTCCTTTGAACCTCAAAGGAGTTTAGTATTTGGAGTCGGGAAACCCGTCTGGACCCTGGTACATTTCCTTCAGAGATATGATCCAGCGCAGGCCGAGAGTCAACAAATTTGGAAGCTTCTCCAAAATGGGCATAGGATCACATTCTAGCCTACACGCTTCAATGTCAATTGAGAAAGATTCGAGGAAATTTAAAGGTTTCGGTCGATTTTGCATGTCGTCCTTTTATGTCAAACTTACAGAGATGGGGGCAAGAGCTCATGGCAAGGGATGGAATGCTAGACTCATCTGATGCCTTGAGGTACAAGGATTTAAGACTACTATGTAGCTTGGCAATGGAGTTTGAAAACTCAACCTCTTCTACCAGCTCACATCTTCCTTCTATTTTTAGCTTCTCAAGACAAGTTAACTTGCTCGGAATTGTTAGGATCCCTTTGGTTGAAGGTTATGCTGATAGGTGCAGAATTTGGACCGTATCAATTTCAATGGATAAGATCTTCTTCTTGCTCCTCAATGTAAAGATATCTCATGTTTGTAATCTTCCAAATGACATCGGCCATTTCGTTTAAGATTATTTATATCCAAAGAATGCACGCAAATTCCTTAAGTTGCCTATAGATAGTGGAAGCATTTTTAGTCCAGTATGTCTTAATCCCAAGTACCTTAAATGTATCAATTCCCCAATTATACTTGGTACATTTTAGTTCTGAACCTTCCAAATCTTGCACTCTAGCACTTTGAAACATTGGTAATGAAATCTGAATTGTGATATTAGACAAATTCCCCCAAATTGAAATACTAAAAGAGCGAAGGTATGGGTGGAGTAGTGTTCAATGGAGCATACCTCTCAAAGTCGGGAATAAATACTTTGTCGGCCAGGTTTTGATGAAAATAGAGAAGAGTTCTTGGAGGGGAAAGAGATGAGGATCTACTCGTATTAGTTCAATGAAGTTGTGCTCTTTTGCCTTTTCAATAACTCTTGTATGAAGTCACGAGCAGGCATTCCATAACCCTTGCATTAACACTTTCGTTCTCACCACTTGAATCAGAGTTTCTGACATGATTAACTCGTTCAAGTAAATCTCAGCCGTGTCTTTCATGCTTTGTCGATCTTGCAACATACAAAACCTTGAGAAATCCCACAGGAGTAGTTTTCTTGTGGAGATGACATAATCTTACGGGGAAGGAAGTGAAGAAAGCATGGTTTCAAGTAAGAGGAAAATCGATGTAGCTCAATTTCGACATTGTCTTTACCCAGCTATTTGGCCTTCTTTAGCAAGGTATGCACTCATGTTGTATCATGTACCTTAACTTCCATTCTATGTGTGACATATTTTTTCGACAACAAACCTCCCGAGTAATACGATTGGTAAACCGTTGTTATCAACCTTCTTTTCCCCAGAGTTCCTTCCAAATCTGGTAAATAGCTCTCGAAGCATCAATATCAAAGGAAAGCCTTGGCGTGAACAAGTCCCGACTCTTTTTTTGGAAAGAAGTCGCATTTCATGGGGAATAGAACGAACATGCATGTGTTCACTTGTATATCAGTTGTGACGATGTCTGGCACTTGTCCCAGGAGACACACTTGAGCAATCGGGGTCATTCTTTGCTCTTTTGCAAGACAACTCAATCGACGGGGCTCCATACATCATCCGAACTATTAAATATCACATTTATCAACGGATGTCCGCAGAGGAAATCCCCCAACTGTTGCTCTTGCAATTTCTCGCCATCTCCACTTGTCTTTTTGTGGATGAACAAATCATTTAATAATACGCATATAAACGTCTCTAGGTCTACAATCTTGGGCACTGTAAGCCCAGAGCACGATAATCTGGAAAGCACTCCACAACTTGTGTATGATTATAGACTTTCTTAGCAAGGGTTGTTTTGCCAATGCCACCCATTCCCACTAGGGAAATCACGCGGCGTCTTTGGTCTCCTCTCTGGGTCATTTGGTTCACAAACATACGCTTCATTTCAGGCCTAGCAATGACATGTTCTTGACTGTGAGGAGTGGACCGTCTCGAGATCTGCAGCATACGAAATTTGAGCGACTCGTGCTTCCTTCCCCCGATATTTTTATTCCAAGTGCTTCGAGTCTATTTGAAGGAATGTCTTGGAGGCCAAGTTGGATGGCTTCAACTTTCTTCCCAACCTTATAGCGGTTTGTCAGCACTTTTGAAAGGCTACCTTTCTAAAGGAAAGAGAATACGTCCTCAATAGTAGGCATTCGGGGATGAACATGTCTATGATGTCTCGGCTCATATTAAGCCTTCAGATCTCGAAACCCGATTCTTGCCTCTAGAATCCTCTTCTTGCTTCTTATTCTGCCTCTTCCAAGAAGCACTTTGCATCGCCTTAGATCTTTGAAACTGTCGACTTGTCCGCGCACACCCTTGAAGAAACTTGCTTCTTGAATTAGCATGTCACCGATCCTCTCGACAGCAAAGGAAACAAGAGCCTCTTTCGCCATTAATGTAAATGCTCTAGCTCTCAGCTACAGCAGAGGTAACACTTCGATACTAACACGGAGATTCCTTCAAATACCTTGTAAAACCCGTGAAAATTTTAATTTTCTGAAAAAGGGTAAAATGATAATTTCGGTAAAAATCCAGAATTTTTCTAGGTCTCGGATGTGAAGCGACTTCACCAGTTTGGAATCGTCCCGAAATCTAGCTACCGTAATAGGATTACCGTCAAATTAAAGACGATTAAATTGCCACCACCTTGCGTATTTCGGGGCAATTGGACAAATAGTGATAAATAGCGGTGGCATGAGGTCCCACACCACATGGATGCATGCAAATGATACGATGTCTGGAAGTAGTCTTGCATGAAAGTGCCGTAGTGGATGCTAGGTGTCTTGGATAGGCTTTGCATGAGGAATTTAGTGGAAGGAATGTGGGTTAGGAGACAAGTGGAAAGGAAGGTGTCAAGAGGCTTAGGAGGAACATGCTCTCTAAATAGAGGAAGGCGTCCGGTGGGGAAAGAGAGAGAGTGATAGAGAGAGACTCCACCTTCTCTAAATTTCGGCTTGTTGATCGGTTGTGTGTGTGGCCGACGGTTTCAAGCGGGCAAGAGGAAGAGTTCAACCTTACGACAAGGGCCGCATAGAACGGGTTGGGAAGTTTGACAAAGCACTCAAGAGGTGGGATTTTCTCCTACTTTGGTTTCTACCCTAAGGGTTGTGTGGTGGTTGTGTTGCCCTACGGGGAATGTTAGTTGTATTTTGCACCATGAGAAGCTGCCACATTGAGGGTAGCATACACAAACCGGACTTTGGAACTGATTTTGGATAGGAAAGAAATGGAATGAGGTAGTGGGTCCTTCTGATAAAGTGTAGCCTCATCAATGAACTTGATGTTAGGCTTTGAATTTCTCGATTTGGACCTCTGTGAACTAAGTTATAGTCCTTTTTACTGATGTCGGTCGGCTAAATCTGGTGGTCGGTTATTCGGGTCAACTAGCCGGACAGCAAAACAGAGTTTTGGGTCAGAAATAAAAGGAATCTGGAAGTGAATCCCTTCTGATAAATTGGCTTCATCAATGAACTTGATGTTAGGATTTTGAATTTCTCAATTTGGACTCCTGTAGACCAAGTTATGGTCTTTGCCAACAGTCAAATGGGTGAAATTCGTCAAACAAAGTCGTCAAACGGTGGGCGTGAGCAGTGTCGATCCAAGAGGGTCGTCAAGCGGTGGATGTGAACAGTGTATGATCAAGAGAAATTGATCAAGCGTGGGCGTGAGCGGTGTAGTCGAGATGGAGTGGGTCAAGCACGGTGGGCGTGAGCGTTGTCGTCCAATGAAAATTCGTCAAGCGGTGGGCGTGACGATGTCGTCCAGAGAAATTCGTCAAGCATTGGGCGTGAACAGCGGTGTGTCTCAAGAGGGTGGATCAAGCGTTGGGCGTGAGGCGTTATTGTCGTCCGGGAGGGGTAGGCCGAGCGGTGTCGGTGAAGGCAGTGTCGTCGGGAGGGGTGGCGTCAAAAGCGATTATTGGTGAAGGCGGTGCCTATTAGTGCGAAGTCGATCAAACGATCTTCGATGAAACAGTGTGTCCCGGGAGAAGTCGTCAAAGCGGTGCGTGGTGAAACAAATTAATTGAAGTGCTGATGATCGTCCAAAGGGTCAAATCAAACAAAAGTCGTCAAACAGTGTCGATGAAGCAGTCTTGTGCGGTGGTCGGCTCGTCAAGACTAACTACGCATGACCTCCAAGCCGGAAGGTCATATCTCCTTACGTTTGAAACTCGATTTAGGTGTTCTTGGACTTCATGGAAAGCCCATTGAGTAGCTTTCAGCAGGGATATGGGAAGAGCGGTGGGTGTGTCGGAGCGGCGGAAAATGGCCGTCGGCCAAGTGAGGTAGGCTGCCGGTGGGACAGGTTAGTCATGCGTGACCTCAGCCCCGGAAGTCCATAGCGCGCCGTCAAGAACTCGATTCGGGTGTTCTTTGACTCTATGGAAGCCGTTGTTGAGCCAAGACCACATCCATGTTCCTGTGAGGACGCGTGTTAAATCAGGCATGTTAGTGCTGGTCAGTTAAGTGGTGTGATATGGCTTTAGTTTATAACATGCGACTTGTAATTTGACATGTTGATATGTGTTGTACATGGCTTGAGTTGATAACATCTGATGTGGAATATGACATGATATATCGCGCGTATGACATTTCAACGAGGCATGCTAAATCGCCATCTGAAAGCATGGATAACCATGAATATGTGTGCATGGAGTGATTATGTATATGCAAGCGGCATGACCAACATTTGTGTACGCGAAACATCTGCCAACATAAGGTGTGAGTGCATGATGGATCATTTTGGGTTAGGTATCGCCGAAGATTTTGCAGTTTATGGTCAGCGTATGCGATGGATGTGGACTGGGTAATAGGACGGATCGAATAGTCGGCTGGAGTTTTGGCTTAAAATCTGGCATCTCAAATGTGCTGGGCATAGCAGATGGGGTGAATCTGGTGAAAAGACCCAAATTTTATTCACGGTTAGACATGATTCCAGCGTGCAAGTTCGTAAAAATGTTGGAGCAATCGCGCGATCCGGCGGTGGCTTAGAAAATCAGGTGGCCCCGCAGTACCAAACACCGCATAATGGCAGTCTGAAATGTGCATTGGGGCCTTTCCGATGGGTTACAAAAGTTTTAAAAGAAAACAAAGTTCTTGTTTGGATAGGTCGTGGTGGAACAAAATGGCGGTTGGTATTTCACACTTCGCTGGTGTTGGGTGTGAAATTCGATGATAACTTTCGGGATATGGGCATGAGGACATTCATGCATTGACGTTATGTGGGCATCTTACTTGAATGTGTTTTCTATGCAATCATTGCATGTGCGCCGTGGGGAGTAACCCTTGTAGGAGATTGCTACTTCTTGAGCTTTACTTCGCCCGGAAGTCGTGGGACCCCCTTTTCGGGTACACAAGAAGGCGGTTGCTCACCGAGGCCGTGAGTAGAAGGAGGGTGAGGTTGTGGCCTTGATCGGTATTTTGTAAAAATATATTAGAACAATATAGTTTCATATATTTTGTTATGTAAAGAAGTACATTGAACTCTTGTATGAAAAAAATAAAAAAATGACCCCCGAAAATTTGGGGCGTCACAGCTTGGTATCAGAGCTTAGGTATACGAATACCTAGGGCCCGGTGGGGCATGGGTCTAGAACATGCTGTTATTGAGTAGGAACATCACAACTTGGTATGGCACGGTGTTGATAAATATGGCGATGGCTGACTTAATTCTTTCGGAAGTGGATCATCGGATCATAGTTGGGTATCAGGTCTAGGTAAGAGGTTACCTAGAGGTCCACGGGACGAGGATTAGATCCTGACATGCATTTGTGTTTTCTTGTGTATGCTTTTGATTGTTTATTATTAATGAATTATATATGTGGTAAATGTATGTGGAAAGCAGAGAGCACTTTGAGTTCTGATGATGCCGCCGGATTGTAGTCGCCCGGCTATTTGCGGTCGTACGCCGGATATTCAAACCCTATTTAGATCGGTTTATCGTAGTCTTTGTGGATGACATCGCGTCTACGCCCGATCGAGTGGGGCATGGTATCGCAGGATTGTTTCTGATTGTTGAGGACCATCATCACATGCATGGCGAGTTGGTAGTCGCGGTGGCCGCGGTGAGATTTTTGGGACACGTGAGTGTCGGCCTCGAGTGTCGGTCTGACCCGGAGAAGGTCGAGGCCGGTGATGAGTTGGAAGAGGCGAAGTCGGTGCGGGATCAGTTTCTTGGGATTGTTTGGGTGTGGGAGTTCATGAAAGTTCTCAGTTAGGCGGCACCTATGACTAGGTTGACCGAGGAAGGAGGTCGAGTTTGATTGGGATGACCGATGCGAGGGGAGGCATTCAGGAGTTGAGGAGGGCTGCCGGCTCCCATTTGATGGTTTGGACGGGGGACAAGAGGATACGGTGTATTGTGATGCGCCCGAGGGCGGATTGGATGTGTTTGATACGATCAGGGTAGTAGCTTATGGTTCCCGCCGGTTAAAGAATCATGAAGCGAATTACCCGCTCCGCGACATGGAGTTGGCGACCATAGTCTTCGCCTTGAAGATTGGCGCCACTACTTATCTGGCGAGGAGTTCGAGGTGTACTTTCGGACGTAAAAGTCACGAAGTATATTTTCCGCGGCGGGGACCTCAATGAGACGGCGCGAGATGGATGGAGTTCCTAGAGGAGTTATGACTTCGCACATTTACCATCCCGGTAGAAACGTCATGATGTGATACGCTGGTGGGGAAGTCTAGGAGCGTTAGCGAAGTAGCTTCTCGGGAGTGGCGGATGCTCGAGGCGTGGGGCAGTTTGGGCTCTGATGCGGCTGAAGCGAGACTGAGTACGCTGGGGAGTTTAGTAGCTACACCATTTCTGTTGAAGCGGTAGATTTGAGTCCCGATGGCGGGGCGAGGAAGTGTTAGTGTCCATCAAGGACAAAGTACGATCAGAAATCTTGGTAGCGAGAAATTTGAACCCGTTCACGTAGATGGAAGTCTGCGATATAGGGGACGGGTAGTGGTTCCCCAGGTGACCGATTTGAGAGAGGAGATTCTCAGGGAGTTTCACTGCTCTCGATTTGCTGTACATCCAGGTGGCACGAAGATGTACCAGGATCTTCGTCGCCAGTATTATTGGAGTGGGATGAAGAGACACGTGGGAGACTTTTGTTCAGCGATGTCTCACGTGTCATTGATTAAAATTTGAGCACGGAAGCGACGAGGCTGCCCGACCATTGGAGGTGGCTGAGTGGAAGTGGGGCATATGCAATGGATTTTGTGACCCACTTGCCGCGAGCATCAGCGGACATGATGCGGTATGGGTGATAGTGGGCCAGGCTCACGAAGTCGGCACATTTTACTACTAAGCGTGCGGATGACCTTCACAATTACGAGATTATGGGTTGTATATTGAGAGATTGTCCGCCTGCATGGAGTACCAGTATCCATAGTGTCGGATAGAGACCCGGGGTTCTGACGCACTTTGGAAGAGTTTCCAAGGCTATGGGCAACACACGGCTGTTCATGAGTGCAGACGTTTCACCCTCGAGCCCGGATGGTCGGTCAGGAGAGGACTATGCGGTGTTAGAGGACATCTTTGCGAGCTTGCGACCTGGATCATAAGGGTAGGTTGGAAGAGCACTTGCCCTTAGTGGAATTCGCCTACAACAACAGTTATCAGACAAGAATACAGATGGCACCCTCTGAGGGCTGTACGAGGAAGGCGTAAGATCACGCAGGTTGCTGGGCCGAGGGTGGGAAGACTCCATTGCGGCCCGGATTTGATTAGAGACACCTGAGAAGGTGAGATTTGATGCGACAGCGTCTTCTCACGGCACGAGCCGGCGGAAGGGTTATGCGGACAGGCGGGCCGTCGGCCCTTGGGAGTTCGGAGTTGGTGATCACGTTTTCTTGAAGCGTGCCTAAGAGGAGTGGTCGGTCGAGCCAAGCGAGGGGAAGCTATCGCCGAGAGTTTGTGGGCCCATGAGGACTGAGAGGGTGGGCGCGTAGCGTGCCCGGTTAGCTTTACCGCCCAGCATGTCAGGTGTCCATGAGGTATTCCACGTCTCCATGCTCCGAAGATACACTCCTGATCCAGTGCATATAGTGGATTGGGGAAGGATTGAGGTTGACACAGATGGGACCTTTGAGGAGGGACCAGTGCGCATCATGGATAGCAGAGATCAGGTTTTGCGACGCAAGACCGTGAGGCTAGTGAAAGTACTGTGGCAACACCGTGGAGTGGAGGAGGCAACGTGGGAGGCGAGAGGAGGACGATGCGGACCACCTATCCCCTTCTTGTTTAGGGATGAGTCTGTTTGTGTAGTGTTTATAACTAAATGACTGGTTACATGCATGACATAGTACACATGTTTGCATGGGCATGTGTGGTGTTGTGATTGAGTGGAATTTTAAGGACGAAATTCTTTTAAGGGGAGAATGGCAAGTGAAAATTTTAATTTTTAAAAGGGTAAAATGATAATTTCGAGTAAAAATCCAGAATTTTTCTGGAGTCTCGGATGTGAAACGGGACTTCACTTAGTTTGGAATCGTCCCCGAAATCTAGCTACCATGTCAGATTTCGTCAAGTGCGGGACGGGTTAAGTACGCGTGTTCGGGGCAATTGGACAAATGAGTAAATGTGGTGGCATGAGGTCCCACACCACATGGATGCATGCAAATAGGCTACGTGTCTAAGGAAAGTAGTCTTGCATGAGGGTAAATGCTAGTGGATGCTAGGTGTCTTGGATAGGCTTTGCATGAGGAATTTAGTGGGAAGGAATGTGGGTTAGGAGACAAGAGTGGGGAAGGTGTCAAGAGGCTTAGGAGGAACATGCTCTCTAAATAGGGGAAAGGGCGTCGATTAAGGGGAGGAGAGAAAAGAGAGAGTGATGAGAGAGGGACTCCACCTTCTCTCCCAGAATTTCGGCTTGTGTGATCGGGCCAGAAGCGGTTTCAAAGCGAACAGGAAGGGAGGTTCCAGCACTACGACAAGGGCCGCAGAAAGCTGCTTAGGAGTTGGGGAGTTTGACAAAAACTCCAAGAGTAGAAATTTTCTCCTACTTTGGTTGCTTTCTACCTAAGGGTTGTGTGGTGGTTGTGTTGCCCTACGGGGAATGTTAGGTTGTATTTTTGCACCATGAGAAGCTGCCACATTGAGGGTAGCATACACAAACCGGACTTTGGAACTGATTTTTGGATAGGAAAGAAATGGAATGAGGTAGTGGGTCCTTCTGATAAATTGTAGCCCCATCAATGACCTTGATGTTAGGCTTTGAATTTCTCGGTTGGACCCTCTCGTAGACTAAGTTATAGTCCTTTTACTGATGTCGATCCGATGCATACGGTCGAGGTCGGTTTTGCCAATTCAGGTCGACCGCGGACCCTTAAAAACAGGTTTTGGGTCCAGAAATAAAGGAATCTGGAAGTGAATCGCCGATAAATTGTAGCCCCATCAATGAACTTGATGTTAGGATTTACTGAATTTCTCAATTTGGACTCCTGTAGACCAAGTTATGGTCTTTTACTCCCAGCAGTCAAATGGGTGAGGGGGTACGTCAAACAAGGGAAATTAGTCAAGCGTGGGCGTGACGGTGTAGTCAGAGGGAGGTAAGTCGAACGGTGGGCGTGAGCGTTAATAGATCAAGGAGAATTAAATCAAGCGGTGGGCGTGAAGACGCAGTGTACCGTCAATAGAAGTCGTCAAGCGGTGAATGTGAGCGATTATTGATCAATAGGGTGGATCAAGCGATTGGACGTGAGCGATTGTAGTCAAGATGGGTGGATCAAGCGATTGGACGTGAGCGATTGTCGTCCAGGAGTAGATAGATCAAATGAGTGGGCGTGAGCGATTAATAGGTCAATAGGGGTCGTCAAACAGTGGACGTGAACAGTGTCGTCCAAGAGGGGTCGTCAAGCGTTGGGCTTTACGTGACGATTGTCGATCCGAGGAGGAAATTAGTCAAGCGATTAGCCGATTGACGATTGTCGTCCGGGAGAATTCGATCAAGCGGTGTCGATGAACAGTGTTGTCGAAGTGCGTCAAGCGATGTCGGTGAGCGGTGGTCATCAATGATGTGATCGTCAAAGGGGACCGTCCGCGGGATCGTCGGCGGTGTCGGTGGCGGTGCCGCATGCGCGGTGTCGGCTCGTCGCAGTTCTTCGCGCGATGACCACCGTGCCGATGATCGCATCTCGCTGGAACGAGACTCCGTTCCGTTGCCGGATCGCGAGCCGTAGGTAGCTTTTCGCGCAGGACGCGAGAGTGGATTGGTCAGTGACGAAATAAATCCGGGCGCCAAATGAAGTGGTGAGCGTGATCCGATCGTGTCGTTCGCGATCGCATTCTCGTCGAGCAGATGGGTTCTGATGAGCTGAAACCGTGAATCAAGGTGTATATTCCTATGAACAGCCAATATTCAATCGGGCATAATAGTGAGTCAAAAATTAAATGATCGTCGCAGCTCAATTTATGAACGACTAGCGGTGATGCGTGTTGATATATGTTGGCATAGTTGTTCGATAACGCGTGAATGCCAACGTGTTGATGCGTGCGGCGGCCTCGCGATCGCCTAAATCTGTCTGGCGACGTGATTAATATGCGACGCGGTCGTGGGTTATGCGCCTGCGCGACAGACCGTGTGCGTGACCATCGCTGGCATGTTCAGTGAGATGTAGTGCGGATCGGCAGGTTAGGTGTCACGGGTACACGGTTATGGGTCAAGCGTATGCGATGCGGATGATGGACTCGGGTAATGGGACAAAGTCGAATGAGTCAAACGGTTTTTTGAAACTAAGGGAAATAAATATAAGTGTGTTTGGGCATAGCAAGATGGGGTAGATCCCCCGAGGGGTGAAAGACTAAAATTTTATTCCACTGATTGGAGCATGATTCCGCGATGCAAGTTACCGTAAAAATGATGTTGGAGCAATGCGGCGTCGGCGGTGAAAACACGAAAAATCCGTGGCCTGAAATACATAAACACCGCCAATGACAAAATCCAAATGTGCACATTGGAGGCACTTTCGATGGGTTACAAAGTTTAAAAGACAAAAGTTCTTGTTTGGATAAAGGTCATTGAATTGGAACAAAATGACGGTTGGTATTCACACTCGCCTAGGTAGGTGTGAAGTCGATGAGTAACTTCGGGATATATGGGCATGAGGACATTCATGCATTGACATTCATGTAGGCATCTTACTTGAATGTCTTCTATAATAAATGCATGTGCACTTAGGTGGGAGTAACCCTTGTAGGAGATTACTACTCTCAGGCTTTGCTCACCGGAGTCGTGGGACCCCACTAGGTACACAAGAGAGACGGTGCACCTCGGGCGAGTGAGTAAGGAAGGAGTCGGGTTGTGACCTTGATCGGAGTATTTTGTAAAAATATATTAGAACAATATAGTTTCATATATTTTGGGTATGTAAAGAAGTACATTGAACTCTTGTATGAAAAAAATGACCCAGAAAATTTGGGTCATGCCAGCGCCCAATAACGTTCTTCCAATAATGCATTGAGGGAATTAGAAAAATTATGCAGAATGTTTGAAATTCCTTCATCGAGATGTGAAAGTGAAAAAGTATTTTATCATGCTTGACAAAGAAAAGCATGAGCTAAATGGACTTAATTTCGATCCATAATCACTCATGATAATTAATACGATATCTGCCACCCACCCATGGGAAGCCACCTGCTTCTTTGCTTCTTTTAATTATTACTTTACTTTTAATCATTCTGCCTGCTCCTATAATTATATATCTTTTTGAAATAGCTTTTAGAATATAAGTAAAAACATTTAAAAACAACTTAAAAAATATTTTTTGAAAACATATTGTTTTTAATTGTTAGAAAATATAAAACAATTTTATCAGCAAATCCCGATTTTTTTGGGTTAAAAAAAATAAAAAAAATTCTAAAAATAGCTTATCATATCTAGAAACCCTCAGAGTTTCAAAAAGAAAATACCTAAAAAAAGGAAAGAGTCTCAAGTTCGAATCTAATAAATAATTTATTATATTATAACTAAAGTGTTTAATTATAAAAAAAATCATTTAAAAATAATTATTTTAAGCAATCATCGTAAAAAACCGTCATCATCCTTTGGTGATAAGATCTAATTTAATTGGTTAAAAAGCTTGGGCCGGGTATAAACTAGGTGTAAGAAGGTGAGAGATCAAATTGAGTTCCTAATGAGATAATTTATTAAAAAAGAGATTACTCTATATTGTGAATCAAGCGATATGTATACAAATTTATAACGTTATCGCAAAGGACTATTATCTAGCCCCTAGCAATAATGCCATTAAACTTGTTTGTTGACAACTATAGTATTGATTAAAATTTGTTTCATTAAGTAAATCATTTTCTTGAGGTTTTGATCCGGTATCTTGCAAGTGCGGTCGAATAAGTAGTAAAATGGATGTAAGTCGGTCTCGATCATGAGAGATCTCAAGAACTTTCTAATCAACTACCACGACTACTTAAGCCCACTATTTGGACAATGATAGGCAATTGGAATTAGCTTTGAAGGCATAAAATAATCAAAACTAAGAAATGAATGAATAATAATTGAATTAAATACTGAAATAATGAAATAATAAATTTAAGCTGAGCAGATTATCTATAAAGGAACATTGAGAAAATAAAGGCTATTGTGAAGAATCAATTCCTCGACACTGTAATTTGCTTTATGAACCCTTGATTTTAAAAAAACTAGTCCAAGGAATACGATAGTGTAGTTTGGATCTGACCAGCGTTCGTCATCTCACCTTGACATTTCTCTCGAATTGATGGGTTAGATAACTACTTTTAATCTGGGTAGCCTTGTTCTGGGTATTTTTCTTTCTCAATACTTCATACCCATAACATGGACTGTAAACCTTATCTCCTTAAATAGAGTCATTGCAGAGGTTTACACTATCTTGGTTCCTCGACCACAAATTTAGACGACTCATCACTTTCCTTGATTAGATCTTTGCTAACACGGGATTAAATTCACTATTCGAATCGAGGTGAACTCTCTGCATGTTTAAATTGATAACTCACTCAACTCTATCTCGACTTCAAGTTAAAAGAGGATTTATCGATTTAAAAACACAGAGCACATTAGATCGACAATATCGATTATACCTTGAGTACTCGTCCACTCTCGGGAATGCCTTCTGTGTCACTCGAGAGGACCTCACGGAAATCGAGCTTGAGACAAATCCCATATGTGGGTATGAGAAGGCGACATTGGGATCAATTCGAGAAAATACACAAAACCCGGCAAGTAGATTTACCATTTGAAGTTCACTTGATAATGAATAAAATTCTTCACGAAAGATAATTTCGACAATAACGTCAATTGATGGAAGGCTGGGTTTCTAAATTGCCAGTTACACCATACATTGACTTCGCGATCAAAACCCGCGTAAACTCGGAGCGAAGTAGTTCGAAATCAAGGGTATGCAGGTTTCAAGCAACGAGACGTTAATTTGAAGAAATATAAATGCGCATTCAGCTAAAACTTCTTGACTAACGTTGAGATCAGAATTTAAGAAATAAAAACTAATCTAGAATAAAACGCCAAAACAAAGAAAAGAAAATTAAATACGGGGAGCCTTGACCACATCGGATCTCTCTTTCAAGTGATTATTTTGACCCACCCATTGTGTGTGGAGGAGGCGAGTGTGAGCGGGCGTGACCACCTGTACAGCGCGCGCGCGTTCGCCGATATGACTGCGTATTTATAGGGTTACAGTTGGGCCCTAATTTCGATGCACCTCATTGTGGATTTCATGTTAGCGGCCATTTTATTTGATTACATGCGACGCCGAGTCCTTGTCGCGATCTTTGTTAATCTCGATCTTTGTCAACGAAGCCTTTGTTTGGTTGAGACGTATCTTTGGTGGCGGCGTCGCGGCGACTTATGATCTTGTCGCGACCTCTTTTCAGTGGAACTGATGTTGCGACAGCTTGCTAACGTCGCAACCTTAACTCTTTGTATTTGATGTCGCGACCTTTGACTGTTGTCGCGACCTTCTGGTCTTTGCAGTGATGTCGCGACCTTTTTAAGATTTCGCAATTGATGTCGCGACATCCAGGTGTTATCGCGACCTTGCTTTTGATTGCATAATGTCGCGACATTTGAATGATATCGCGACCTCTTTTTCTTCGCTCTTTGTTGTCGCGACCTCACGGTGATGTCGCGACCTCCTTTCTTGGTGATGATGTCGCGACCTTGAATTTTTACGAAGCTGATGTCATTTGCTTCTAGTGTTCGGTGTTGATGTCGCGGCGCATCGAATGTCGCGACATCTTATCTTCTTCTTACGTGATTCTGGTTGCTTGACTTTGTGATTCTTTTCGTTTCAGTTCGTTTGCTTTCAATTACGCCGTTTCGTTGGAGTTTCTTTGTTGCAACCCGGGCAATATGTATTTTTGCTTCTTTATCGAGCTTCCGCGACATCCGAGGTCCTTTCATCCTTGTGCGCCTCTCCTACTACAACCTACTTCAGCCAGTTATATCAGTAACGCTCATCCACCTTCTGCTCCTTTTTCTGCAAAAATCCTTCTTTTTCTTGAATTCCTTGCTGCATAATAGTTTGGTTAGTTATTCCATATTTTTGCACATAAAGCAGTCTTTTTAGATAAAAATAAATCAGAAAAATGGGTGAAAATGGATGACTTTAAACTCATCAAACTCCCCAAACTTAAAATTTTGTGTCCTCAGCGAGAAAAAGAAAGATTTGTTTGTCCCAAACAAAGGACATTTACATTATGTTTTGCAGTTGCAACCAATTAAATTGAAAAACTAAAATTGCATTCTCTATTGTATATCTAGCTTCAAGTCAGGTTGAAGGTTAGTTTCTACTCAAATCGGGTGTCTTGAACCTAAATTGTTGAGTTTGTTTCATAAATAGTAAAGTCAATTGATCCTGCTGAAAATTAGGTTGGTCTTCTTCCTCCTTTCTTGGTAGTCGACTAACCCTACGAGGTCCTTCATAGTTTTGATCCTTTTTCAAGAATTTCCTTGCTTGTTGTTCATATTGATCTCCGCTAATGTGAGTATTCAACTTTCAAAATCGTCGAGGTCTTTTAGGCTTGTAATTTCAGGCTTGGGTAATGGGTGGGATGGATGGAATTTTTGGAGTTAAGGTGCAAACTCTTTCTTCTTTCTTCTTATTCTTGCCTTTCTTTCCTTGCAACCGTAGTTTATTTCCCCCAAACTTCATCTTTGGGGTATCTTCTTTGAATTTTTGTGTTTAAAACTGTTTGTTCCAATTTCTCATTTGTATTTCTCATTGTTGGAACTCTTTCTCTACCACTTTTCAGGAAAAGTCTAATGTTCTGTCTTTTTAGGCTTTCTAACACTCTTAGCGAACTTTGGGTTAGTAACTCCCATACCAGTTGGCATTAGGGTACTAGGTGTTGAAACACCCCTAAGAACTTAATTGTTCAAGAGAGTTAGGCCACAAGACAAAACTTCTTCCTTTAAGCTTTCTTTTCTTTTGTATCATCTTGCTTTAGATCTTTCTTTCTTCACCCTTTCCTGTATTTCTTTTTTAGTTCTCAAAAATATATTCCCAAAACTTTATTTCTTATCACCCTTGAGTTCTTGGGTATTGAGGTTCTTTCTTGGAGGATTAGTTATAAAGGATGGCTTAGGATTTCTAATTGCTTGTTTTGAAGATAAAGAATGTTATGGCTCAAATTCAGGAACTAAGGTGTATGCAGAAGCATATAAATAAAGGTGGTAGAATGACTCAAACTGTTTAAGGAGGGCCTGCATCACTTCTTGTTAGTTGTATTACCTAGGATTTCGCCTCGATCAATAATCTAACAAGTTATAGAATTCTTTTTGGTTAACTATGAATAACCCTAAGGATGTCCTTGACTAATTTCAGTTGAAGAGGAGTTACTTGGTCTAAGGTTCACCAAGTTCTTTGGCTTCCCTACTGTTTATACCTCGAGCTGAAAATATGTTTTTGCTCCTTCAATTATGTATAACTTTTCCTTCCCTTTTTGGACTTATCAACTAAATTCCAGTCAATTATGCAATTTGTATTTCAAGTCAATTATATGCCATTCGAGCCCTTATTAACGATTATTTTGTGTTTCGATCTATGTTATTCTAATCCATGACTTGACTACCTTCGTATTATGACATTTTAAACCTTTTTCATTCACATTTAATTCTACCGTTATTCTTCTATCAACAAAAGCAAAAAATAAACACACAATTTGACTTCAAACAACATCAAACAAATTTATGATTTTATTCAAGAATTTGTGCAACAGTTGAGAATCAACAGGTTGGGAATGAGGAAGAGATGGATGAGTCAATTAGAAGGTTTCTTTCTTTTTGAGGGAGGGGTAAAAATGTTTGGAGGATCCAGATCCAGTGTAGCCAGATTGGGGTTGAACTTGGGGAATTTCATTTCCATCCTCTTATTCTTCTTTGCATTCTCCTTTTCCATCTGATCTTCAAGAATCAATTCATTTGTGAGAGGTCAACCTTCTTGTTTTAGATCATGCTTTGCCTTGCTCGATGTATTCGTTGTGCGCTCAATTTCTGTCATGACTTCTAAAAATTTGGATAGATTGTTGTCAGTCAAATTTTCCAGCCAAAGCTTTCTCCTATAATCATCATTGTCATCCAACACTTTATCTCTTTCTTTCATCTTCTTCTCAAAATCTTTCAACAATGACATATAAAGGAACTTAAACCCCTTGATATGCTCCGCTTTGTCTTAGAAACTGCTCTGCATCCCTTTCCTTGATGAGTTTAGGGAGTTGAGTCTCGATTAAAGGCCGATTGTTGTAGAATGATTCATGACTAAGGCTGCGGCTTTTGACGAGATCTCGATCTCTTCCCTCCATTTCTTCACTTGAAATTTGCTTCTTGATGCTCTAAGATATTTTTATGCATTCCTCTTTTACGCTCAAACTCTCTTCCCATTTATGCTCTCTTTCCTCAGCTGCTTCATACATTTCCTCCTTTACATTCGTTTCCCTCTTCCCCTTTGTTTCATCTCTTCTTCTTAGTCTTACTCTTGTCTTCCTCTCTAAGTGCTTTGTTGGAGGCTCCATTTCTTTTCTCTTTCCATACTTTTACGCATATAAATGAGCATCTCCATTATCTGGTTATTTTCCTGGGCTCCTCTAGAGCTTTCTCATGGCTCTCTGAAATCCATGTTTCTCATTGGGGGAGAACTGGCCAAGGGGGTGGTGAAATCTATAGGACTTCTGTCATCTGGTGCCATATCCTCTGCAAACATAGAGGTATTCCCTTATGGCTGTGTTTCTGGAATTTGTTCTTCTTGATTTGCACTATATATAATAAGTGCAATCAATGGCTTGGTGGTTGGAGGGTACCACTTCCAGGAATTTTGGGTGGGTTCGAAACCATCTAGAAGCATATATTTTTTTTTTTTTTGAAATTTTTGGAGCCAAAGAACAAAAGGAAAAAACTCGGAAAATGTCGGAAATTATCGGAAAAAGTTGGAAATTATCGGAAAAAATCGGAAAAATCGAAATTTCGGTGGAGATATTTATCGATCTCCACCGATAACCGATATTTCGGCCAAAATATCGGAAATTTTGTTCCCTGATTATAATTGGTTGGTGATGAAGTTAATTATTGACTACACACTTAGCTCCACCTTAAGCCAAGTGGCGAATACTTAAGCCAAGAGTTTTTAGTGATCTATAATAATGAAACTTTTATCGAGCGGACTCCGCCCCTTACACACCGCACCAAGTAGTGTGGTGAAAATGACAAACCAAACCTTGTCGGACTTGGTGAGGTTTATGATGGGCAAGACGGATCTACTCTAGTCACTTTAGGGGTATGCACATGAGACTACTGTTTAAGTGTTAAACAAAAGTCCAATCCAAGTCAATTAAGGTTACTCCATGGCAGGATATGGACTAGCAAAGTATCTTTCTCACTTGAAATATGGGGTTATCGAGACTCATAAGGAAGTGAACTTTGTTAGGCGAGCTGGAGGCTAAATCTAACAGGTGTCTGTTTGTATGATATCTAAAAGAAATTTTGGATATCAATTCTATAACACAATGGAACAAAAGTTGTTTGTTTCAAAGTATACAATCTTCTTAGAGAAAGAGTTTCTTCTAAGAGAAGACAGTGGGAGCAAGGGTAAGCTTGGTGAGTTAAGATATAGAACAAACACATATCAACTAACTTAATCCAAAGGAATAAAAAGAATTAAGGACACAACTAGCAAGGTGAAGTAGTTTAAACATCTCAAAGTTTATAAAATTGTGCTAAGCTGAACATCTGAAGAGGAGAGCCACCTAAGGCGAAAACCATCCCAATCAATAATTATAAAAACAAAGAATTTTATTTTCACATTTTATATTCTCTTTTCTATATATATATATATATATATATATATATATATATATATATATATTATTACTATCCTAAGCTTTTTGGAGCCCTAAAGAGAATGGCTGGTCCACTAGTTATATGTTCCAAAATCTAAAGATTCCATATTGTTTTACTTAATAGGCCTCCTAGTTGTGGAAAAATAACCTCCATGTTATACAACATTGTAGTATACATGCAATAGGCCTAGTCATGCTCCAAATCATTTGATCTTGTAGTTCTAAGAAGTTCATATGCAACCAGTGTAAAACTCACATGCTTTGACATTGCAAAAGCCATAGACCAAAAAACATGAAATAAGAGTAGGCACCATCCCTCCTAAAACTCAAACAAGCCTTCGGATGAATATATGCCCAAAACATATAAGTAAAAAATGGCACATCGGCAATCATCCGTGCACCAAAACTTCCCACCAAATTGGAGTCACATTCATTAAATCCTAATAAAATTTCATTGTCTTAAGATAGCATATAAAAGAGAAAAAAATACTAATGTTTCTTACCAATATCAACAAAAATTATCATGTCTTAGAAAGTATTGACATAGGTAAATTCAAATATATATTTCTTGCTATATTTAGTAATGGAAAGGAATTGAATTAAAGGAATTTTAAACGATTGTGAGATTCCCGAAAGAGCAAACGACAGCCCCATGATGGAATATCCGATCCCATAGCCGCATTAGATTCCAAATCATCATCACAATTCGCCACTCTTTATTCTTTAAGATGCTTCTCCTTCTCCATTAATTGTTTTTTGTTGGATGGCTCTAACATACAATATTGCTTCAAAGGGAAAAGATTGGAAAACCAAAAATCTGTGGCGTTGATCTTCATCTTCCCATTCAAATCCCCAATCAAATTTGGCGCACTGCAGCATCTTCAGATCATTGGCAAATCACACAAAAACATAAATAGAGAAAAAAAATGAAAGGACACAAGATTTTACGCCTTTGGATATCCTTGGTATTACAGAAATGAAATTTTGAAGTCTTTTGAAGAATGTTTACGAATTTTGACCTATATGTAGGTGATATACGGGGAAACATCATTATGGAAAAGAATATACGAGTTCAAACATAATTATATATTTTTAATTGATTTGAGTTTTCTTAAGTGAGGTTCGATTAGCTCGTTATTTTTTTTTGAATGAAGTTTCGAAACATCCAGAAAAATAAAAAGCAAGCTCGATTAACTAAATCGAGTTTGAGCACCTAGTTTTTAATTGGTCGGTTAAGGCCCGACCTCAAGTTGAGCTACGTCATTTGCCGATTACACCTAACCTCGAATCATCAAAGAATCATAGAATGACTTGGTAAAGGTTGATTTTCAAATCTTTCAGGAGTATATAGTGGGTGGCATTTGCATGCGGGGCACGCCGTGTATAAGATACAGCGATAGGGTGGTTGAAATTTAGTGGGCCAAGAAGTTAGGAAGGAGTAATAAATAGGCGAGTCAATCCATGTCAAGCCCACTTGGGCCCCATGGGCATTAGTTAACAATTGGGAATGGGATAGTGATGGGCTTGAGCCCATTAATTGAGATGAACCTTTATTACCCATAACCATGCTTTATTAATTATTATTATTATTATTTATTGGTCAAGGGCCTATAATAGTTGGTTGACTTTTGACTCTCGGTAGGAAATAAATATTAAATACACCTTTGCCAACATCGTGCACGGGAAGAAGGGATCAGTCGGGATAATGATAGACAAGGTGTGGGATTAGCGGGTTGGTGTTTGTCTAAACTAAAATTACGAGAAGGTAAGTTTGTGAATAGGGTTACTCTATTTTTTTGCTTGTTGCACGATAATATCATCATTCACATAATGAATGAGCGATACTTTGAAGAAGAAGGAAGTAGAACAAATATTAAGTGAGTGATTAGGGATGAAAATGGAAATCTATAATAAATTTCTATGAATCATTATGAAATAGATTTAAGTGGCATCTTGAATTTGGGACAAATGAACGATTGCTTGGAATCCCACATTTCCCTCCTACGGGGGTTTGATTTTGCCCCAATTGCATCAAGCTTATGTTTGGCCCCGAAATCCATTTAGTCAGGCTGTGTTATTTTGCCTTTCCTCTTTATCACATTTTGGTTTATCGAATTTTGATTTGTTCTTTTGTTCTCCAGTTCTGTTTGGTTTATGTTGTTGATTCTCAGTTATTTTCTCTTTTAAAGCAATTGGCTATGTTTACTTGAATAAGATGAATGGTTTGATAATGTGTATGAAATCTTTTCTCTTTCATTAGAATAGAAAATTAATATAGAAAGTAATTGATGATTAATATTAATTTACTATGAAAATGTTTTTGGAATTTGTATAATGCCATAATCCATTGTGGTTTTCATTTTTTGAATTTGAAATGTTGATTGATAGTCTTATTTGAGCCCATGAATCATTAGGAGACCAATATAATATACGCTCTCTTAGCTTCTTAAAAATTAATATAGCCTCTTGCGCTATACATTAGCACTCTATTCCGTGTTTGCAAAAAGCAACAAGGAATGTAAATGTGTATCGAAGAGCTGAGCACACAATGTCATCCAAACCCAATGATCCTTTTTGTCTTGATTCATTAATTCCTTCTCCTAGCTAGTTAGTGAAGGCTTGGGAAACTTATAAATAATAAATACTATTAGATGGTGGTATGAATATCATTTGTTTTCCTCAGTATAATTGTTTTCAGGTAATGGCTCTACTAAAGCTTTTGGACTATGATGACAATACTAACACCTGAGTGTACATCAAATTTTACTTGATCAATATATTTTGTCTTAAAACCCCTGCATGTTGACTCAAGAGTGGAAATGGAATCGATTAATCTTGTTTGTACACAATACGAAAAATAGTTTATTAGGCATTGGTTTTCTTGTCTTACCATTTTTTTTAAATACAAACTAGTCATTTAATGGAGGCATGTTTTTTTTTTTTAAATGCGAAAGACATAAATCCACACACATAGCTTCTTTGCGACAACTACTATGAAAATTCTACCATCTGGGACAGGAGGATTCCAAAAAGGGTTTGGGGTGGATAAATAAGAATAAATATTCTTTAAGATTGTTATTATTACTTATAATACTTATCAGGTCTTAGTAGCTAATATTTAATTTTAAAATATGAAAATAAATCTTCATTGGTTTTTAAGTAGATTTGTAGAAAATTTTACAAGAGCTAGTAACATTAAGTAGGAATTTCACCATGTTTGAAATGCTGCGTGAGTTGGGTGTGGGTTTGAATAGGCGGGGTGGACAAGGAGTGTGGAAGCGTCGGAAATAGTGTTTTTGAAAAATGGGATGGGCAAGACTTTGGAAAATATGGTGGGGGAGTTTCTTGATTTAGGCGAGGCCTCCATTTGGCCCTCACCTTTACTACCCTTTTTGTCCTATATCATGAATGCGTCACAACAACTTAGGACTCTACATTAATGATTTCTTAGAATTTCATTTATTTTTTCATTGAAGGTTAGATGTTAGGGTAATCACTAAAGTGTCTTCATGCATCTTGATCTTGCCATAGAAATTTGTGATTAGCTTGGCACATAAAATTGCCATATATGAGGGTGTGGAGTTCTCATTGATAATTAATTAAGTTTCCATTAATTTTGAGGTGTGAACTAACTTATATGTTGTTGGATTACATAAAAACATGAGACTCTTTGGATCATTATTATAGTATGAACCTATTATTTTATGTACTTTTTCTGTAACTAATCATATATAACATAAACAAAACGTGATATAATTTTAGATAAACTATCATAAGTTTTATAAATACTTAAAATAATTTTTTATAGAATACACAAAAGTGGATGACAAAAATTAAAAATAATATTTTCTATTAGAGGTTTCTAATGGATGACATAAATACTATATAACTTTTAGATATAGAAAGTTAGACCTAGCCAGAGAAGAACCACTTGCATTAAACTTCTTTATAAGTTTGACGCACAAGCTATTTTATATAATTTGATTTAAATTACTAAAAATATAAAAAGATAATAGAAAAAATTCTGACCTTTGGCATTTTTAATTATATTAATGAAGTAAAGTTCACAATACATTTGTAAATACTGAAACTTCAATAATAAACTAAAACTTATATTAAATTAATAATCAATACTATATGTATTATGGATTTAGGATATATGCATCTTTGGAATTTGATTTATTTATATTTTATATAATTGGCATAAATATTTTATTCATCACAATATTTCTAATACATTTGAGATAAATATTTATTTATCAATACTGAAACATTTTAATTTATTGTTAATTATTGTTTTATATGTCAACTCTCCTTTTCCATTAGTGGATATGGTTTTAAGGCTTTTGTAATTGATTATAGTTAATTTTTTTGCACGTAGGTTGCCTTTGAAAAATTAATTTTCTATAGCCAAGTGCATGAAGCGGTTGTTGGACACCAAGAGCCGCAGTGGAGTGCATATTAAAAAAATGAATTGGGTTAAAAGTGAATATTGGAAGTTCGATTTTTTTGTTATTGCTTTGTTTATGAAATGTTGTTATTCAAAATACAGTTCTCTATTTATGATTAAAAAAATAAATTTGAGTATGGATCATAACAAATATATTTTTCTCATTTATAATTTGATTGAGTGCAAATAATCATAAATTAAGTCGTGATTCTAAGCAATAATAGCATTGTGAAAACAAAATTTTTAAATAGATTTATTACAATGATTGTTATTTTATTTTGAATATATATAGTCTAAACACACTAATAAATTAAAAATGAAATGAATTTCTTTTTATTTCTATTTCTTATTCTATAACATAAATAAATATATTAGAATGGCGATGAGGCTCTAGTTTCCTTCTTTGTTGAAAGAGTTGGTGACTCAAGCTCATTGAAAAAATTACTCGAGGAACAATAGCGAGGCAAGCGGACGAGTTTGCCACGAGAGATCTAAGAGCGATGCAATGCTTCTTGGAAGGCGGACAAGAAGCGAGTAGATTCTAGGGTGCGTGCTTGGGTTTACGATATCAGGAAGGTTTACAATGCCGAGGATATCATAGACATATTCATCCTTAATGCGCAGTCCTTGAGAAGAAACTTCTTTCTTAAGTGTGGCCCCGAAAAAGTTGATGCTTGGCTACAAGGTTGGCGAAAATTGAAGCCTTACAACTGGCCTCCTAGACATCTCAAATAGGCGGGAAGCTCTTGGAATAAAAAATATCGGAGAAGGAAGGAGCCGTTAATTTGAGAATCGAGATCTTTGCGAAGTCTAGGCGTTCTCTCCTCATGCGGAAGAACATGTTGTTGTGGGCTGAAGGAAGCGGATGAGCTAGTGAACCAGCTGATCGGTGGAGACCTAAGACGTCGCATGATTTCCCTAAGTGGGAATGGCGGCATTGGAAAAACAACCCTTGCTAGAGAGTCTATAATCATGGAGCCGGGTTGTGAGTGCTTTCGGTTAATAGTGCTGGGCTTTATGTGTCTCAGGATTGTAGACTAGAGACGTTTATATACCAAATTATTAAACAGCTGGTTTGTACATCCA